>FN649733.1:2495490-2544826 GCA_000310025.1 Ectocarpus siliculosus
GGTTTGAAAAATTGGGGGGGAAAAAAAAGGGGCCCCCGAGAAAAAAGGGAAAATGGGGGGAAAAGGGCCCAAAAACCCCCCCCAAAGCCGGAGGTTTGGTTCCCCTTTTTCTTTTGAAAAAAAAAAGCGCCCCCAAAATTTTTCCGGGGGGGGGGTTCGGGGCAAAGGGGCCCTTGGGGGGGGAACCCCCCCAAGGGCCCCAAAAAAAGGGGGGGCTGGGGGGGAATTTTGGGCCCGAAAAAAAAAAAACCCTCCCGGGGGCAAAAAGAAAAACCCCCGGGGTTCCCCCCCCCCCCCCCCCCCCCCCCCCTCCGGCCAGCTACCCTAAACAGGGTTTCGTTTTCCCGGTGCGTATACCGTGTACACGAAGCTCACCAGGTAGAGGTCTCTGAAGTTCTCGTAGGCGGCCGGCATGAGGACGTCCCTCAGGTGTATGATCTCCTTGTGCCTAATGTGCCGCAGAATGTACATCTCCCGGTAGATGCGCTTCGCGTCCGCCTGAGCATGGATGGCAATCGCGGACGACGAAGACATGAGAAGGGGAAAAGACGACACCATTAATCGTACTTGGCTGTAGAAAGGAAACACTGGTTGCCAGATACAGAGGGGAAGGGGTTGTTACAGATGGTCAGCGATATGGGAACGACAACGTGGGACACCAGTTTCACGTTGCTGAGGGTGAGTCAACAGCGACGACGGAAAACTAAAAAACACAGATTCGAAGCCCTGTCCAGACAGAGTAATCTGGAAAAATCCAGTGGCATCCAGCGTTGGCGCGGTAATCCAACCGACCCGAGTACCGACCACCTAGAGACCGAAATTCAACCCGCCGGTGCGCCTAGCCCCCAAGATCAACCGCGAATTTCTGCAGCCAACTTCCCTCATGGGAGGAAGAAACAGGCAGTACCTATAGCGCATCTAACATCTTTGCTTGATCTAGAGACCGCCGGGAAGCCTTCATTCGCCAAAATTCCTCGGTGGCACCGCCACACCGCGAGCAAGCGCGCGCGGGTGCCCACCCACCCACCCACCTCGCTGTTGAAGACGTTGAGCACTCTCTTGATAGCGACGAGGCCTCCCGCTTTCAGGTCTTCGCACTGCGCCACCTCGCCGTACGACCCGCGGCCCAGAGTGCGGATAAACTGAAAATAAATCATCAGAACAGCGCGCAGGCAAGTAAGCCACCGGTGGGATTGGAGGGGAGTGAGTTGGTGTCAGCAGCGGGGGGTCCCGGACCCGACCCAACCGGGGGGGGCGGCGTAAGCCCGGGGCGGGGGGGGCGGGTACTCACAGTCGTGCATGCCGTAGTCGCTAGACCATTGACCTTGCATCCCTACAAAGCCGGGACGGAGCACGCCGGGTTCTCACCGGACCAGGCTTTAACCGGGGGGGGGGGGCGGCAACAAACATATGCGCCTAACGTTGGAGATCTTCTTTCGGAGACTCCGTATATCACCAGTCTCCATCACTGAAAAAAAAAAACTTGCAGAAATACGTTGCACGACGGAAACCTTTGGCGGGGGGAGCGGTGGACTGGGACTGGGGTATGTGGGGCACGAGAGAGGTGCAAGTGCATGCGCGGGGAGGGGAACCTTGCCAAGGGAAAACAATTCATTTTACTCGCCCTGTAACGGTTCCCGATGTCCCACTTGCTTCGCTTCCCGCGAGAGCGGGTCCCCGGGCCGGTTCCGCCCGACTCGGGAACGGCAGACCAAGGCGAAGACTCCTGCCGCTGCGGCCGCTCCTGCTGCCGCTGCCCCGGAGTTTCGCCGCTGCTTCTGTCGGGCGTCCCACCGGGGCTGTAGCCGGCCTCGCGGCCTTCGGGTTCGAGGCCACCGCCGTTGTTGTCGTCACGGTACGGAGAGCCTTCACCAACGTCGTCGACAAGCTGGGAACCAAACAACAAAGATGCGCGGAGTGACGCGAAGGCGGGGGGGTATGAAGAAGGATTCCAGGCGGGTGCACATAGGGATCGTTCGCTTGAAGGTAACGGGGGCTGCTACAGCCAACACTCGGAGGACAGAGCGGTGCTGTGAATAATAATTTTCGCCGTGTATCGACAAGCACGGGGGCGTCTTCCGTAGTCTTCCCTCCGTGCCACGGCCTCATGAGCCGTGACCGTTCGCACCGGGACAGGCTGGCCGCCACCCGAACTAATTCGTCCTTCCGTCGGAATGAGAGAGCACACATGCCCCTGTACGGTTTCTGCCCACCACGTCCGCAGAAAGAAACCACGACCACGTTACAAGCATACTTTTGAGTGAGCGAGTGAGCACACACTCCCCCCCGAACGGTTTCTGCCCCCCAGGTTCGCAGAAAAAAAAAAACTGTCAGTATCACGTTTCTACGGGTGTACCAACCTCGTAAACATCGTCGTCATCGTCGTCGTCGTCGTCGTCGTCGTCGTCGTCCCCCTCGTCCCCGACCTCCGTGTCGATGACATCCTCGTACAACGATGGCGGGGTCTGTTCAAGGTCCCTCAACCCGGCGACCACCCCCCCCCCTCCTCCCCCTCCGCCTTCTTCTCTTCCTTCTCCTCCGCTAGGCAAGGCTCGCCGTACATCGTGACGTCCGCTGTCAGACCGATCGCCTTCCCCGCCGTCGACAGCCCTTGCCGGGTCGCCCACTTCCTGCGGCCGCCGGCAGCGAGCGCTCTCCTCCTCGCCCGACACGCGGCGCTGAACCGCTTCGTCCGCGCCCTGCTCCCACGCAGCCTGGCTTCCCTCTCGTGAATCAGCACCTCCCGTGCTCGCCATGATCGCCGCCGCCGCCGCTGCTGCGCCGCCGCCTCCGCTCTCGTGAGCGCTCGCGTCCGTGGTCGTCTGCTCTGGCGTCGGAGACGGCGGCGTCTCCCGCGCTACGCCGCCACCGCTGACGCTCCGCTGTGGCTCCCGGCTGGCAGCAGTCTCGACGGTTGCGGGAGTGGTGGCGGCGGCAACAGTCGGCGGCGGCGGCGGCGGCCCCGCCTGCTGCTGCGGCGGGGTCACGCTTGCGGTGGTCGGGCTTTCGGCCGCGCTCGGAACAAACATCCCCTGGGACGACGAGGTGTAGACATAGCCAGCGCCGCCGCCGCCACCGGGCCTTGAGGCTACCGCTCTGGGTTCGGGGTGTGAAACCGCGGTCTCCACCGCCGCCGCCGCCGCCGTCGCCGAAGAGGGGTGTGGGGGAATGTTCTTAGCAAACGCTGCGTACGCCGCGTGAGGTGTCACCATGGGAGACGTCGCTTGGTTCTGGGACGGCGAAGAGGAAGACGGTGAAGGAAGTCGTGTTTGCGAGGGGAGGAAGGGGTGGGGGTTGAGAGATGGAAATGAGGGCTGGAGATACACGTGGAAAGACGGCGTGTGCGACAAATTTGAAGCAACTCGTGCGGGCAGGAAACAAGATGACACCTGCAGCATGAGGGTCACTTTCGGAAATCCCCACTGTTTCTTGTGTTTTCCGGTTTCGGTGAGGCGGGACTGCAGCCAACGATCCTCACGTTGCAGGAATGCTACAGTAGTACGCCATGGGCCGCAACCCTGCTAATGACGGGGGCCGCAGCTAGGTATGCCCCGTTCTCCGACGCACACGCGCATTTCAGAACACCTACGATACTGCGGCACAGCGCGCGACGAGGGAGAGCTGGAACACCCCCCCACCCCCAAGCTCCTACCCACACATACACACACACCAAGCTTTTTGACTCACCGCACGAAGGAAAAACGTCGAGGCTGGGGCCACGGTTACAGGTGACGTAATTTTTCCGGTACCGCCCGCCGATACAGCCCCCTTTGAGAGGGAGGTGACGCTCTGCTCGCTGCCCAGGAGCTGCCATGAGGTTCGAGGTTTGGTCGCAATCAAAGTTGTTGAAGCAGCGAGGTGTGTGAGGGGCCGAGCTAAAACATGAGAGCGCAATGCTACGTGTATCTATCCATGACATCAGAGAGAAAAAATAGCATACGTAGCAGAAAGGCTAGCTTTTGTGAGAACAGGCGACGGTTCAGCAATGCAGGCTGACATTGGGTTCGCAAAGAGGCATCAATGCATGCGTCCCTGCAGAAAAGGGTACCATGTTGCACCAAACCTGGTACAGTCCACGTCAAATTTTCCTAGAATCTAGGCCACAACAGAGCAACAGCGCTCGAATCCAACAACTTGACGAGACAGACAGACACGAGGAACCAGGCATGCAAGTCTCCTGGTGCTGCTTAGCGGAACGCCCGCATGAACCCGCGGAATAACAGCAGTAGCAGTAGCAGCGTTTCCGTAAACATCAACAGAAACAGCACAGACAGGAACAGACAGACAAGAGCAGAAGCGACAACGACAACGACACACGACGCAGGCACGCACGCACGCACACACACACAGCAAACGAAAACAGCAAACGCGGTCTAACCTGGTAGCCCTCTTCCCCGGTGAAAGAAACGCTCTTTCTCTGAAACTTCTTCTTATCCGGGAGGCCCCGCGCGCCCTCCAGTCGGACTCCTCCCGCGTCCACCCCGACACCCACCCCTCCCCCGCCGACCCCACCGGCGCTGCTGCCCATAGACTTGCGCGTTCGCTCGCCCGGTACCACCATATCTCCCATGGCAAAGGCGTTACGCTAGTAGCGTAGAACGATCAGCAGCTGCCGAAAGAACGAAGGAGTCAGATACTTTCGTTTACTCCGTGCCTCTCGTGGTAGAGCACTGCTCTACAGGCTTGTTCCTGCTGCCCCCTGCTGAAGAAGGAGCGCTGAAGCGATCGGCCGGCACGCTACGAACGGCTGGGGAGATTCGACCCACCGGTTTCGCCACCTGCTCCGCCGGCCTCCGGGACGATTTCTCGGAGCGGTTCTGCCCGCGGACGGGATGTCACTACATACAATCGACCGTGAACGGAGGCGCATCGTGGTGGTAGCGGGGGGTGGGGGGGATAGGGGTTAGAAGGGTGGTGGCCGTTCACTGGCACCGTCAGGATTCTGAGAGGAGGGCGTGTGGAGGGAACCTCCGAAGGCTGGAGGCGTAAAGGATCGTTGAAACGTACGAAGTACGACACTTGGTTGTATGCATACACACGGAGGCCGCGCTAAACACCCGCTGGCCGACGACCTATATTTGGTCCCCATGGTAAAGCAAGCGGCTCGTCAAAGGGGGCAGGCATGCTCCCACTCATTCCTGTGTGTTGCGATGCACATTCCTCCTTCCGAGCGTGCCTCGCGATCGGCACAACCCAACCACAAAAAAAATCGTCCGCTTACCCTTTCGCGCATGCAGCTTAGGAAACACAAAGTAGTTTTGGCATCATCTACCCCGCTTCCTTTTCAAAAGGATGTTTGTGTGTAACTCACATCCCCAAGTCGATTGTTAGGTTTCGATACGACTACTGTGTTGGCACCGTTCTATACGCTGTCGCTAACTTCCGCCTTGGCTACATCTCGTACGTAGACACTCCGATTGCGCAGTCGGTGGGTTTGTACTTCGATGGATCGCGCTTTTGCCTTAGAATTGGGATCAGAGAACGCGCTTGAAAAACACCACGAGAACAGCTGCGTGTGTTGCGTCTTTTGTGGGGGATTGACAATTTCACCATTGCTTTCCAACCGAGGCATACACCACCGTAGTTGTGTGTTGGCGGTGACCGTGAAAAATTGAGCGTTCGCGGAATGATGCCGACAAAATACTGTCGTCTAAAATGTAGGCTGCAGCTGTGGAGATGACGTCTATGAAGGGTCACATTTCCTCGATTTCTGTCTGTCGAGGAGGATTTTCTCTGCTCATGTCGGCGCTGCGGTGAGATATCTGAGTTTGGTGGCGAAGACCCGAGTTCGATTCCGCCTCCCAATGTACCATGATGCTGGTACATTCAAGTGAGGGTACAATGGTGGGGGGTCAAGAAGGAAAAGCTACTGACTCGAACTTGTGGAGACTTAGTGGACATGGCGAACCAGCAAAACACGTTCAGAATATTGTGACGACGTGAATCAACTCGCCGCCAGCCGCTTGGGTTCCCGCCACCCTTAGCCTGTTATGGAAGCAGCAAAGAGTATGCCAGCAGTCTTCAGCTGTAGCGTGCACCTGTAGTCTACCCACTTCGTATTTCTATATGCCCGGGGGGGTTTTGTGATGACTTGTCGAGGACGATTCGCTCACGTTCACCTGCTTGTATGGAGCATCAGTGGTACTCTTGCTGTGGCCAGGGTTGAAACGCTTTGGTTATTATAGCACCAAAAGCCACGCTGTGCTTTTTCGCGGTACAACTATTGTATGCTATTGTATGCACCTGTGTGAGGGAAAAAAAAAAAAAATCATCACACGGCGGGACCAACCTTGGCAACGTAGGGTTATCTCTCAGACCCGCGGGAATGTAAACAACACATTCTGATGTGTACAACACACAGGGAAGGGTAGAAGTTGTGAGCAGGGTAATAGGTTGAGACCGGCAGTAAGCGGGGACCGTTGCGACCACAACCCCTCCCAGAGGTTTCAGCAGCAAATCATAAATCATACCCCCGTTTGGAGACACGCCCCGCGGGCCGGAAGAAGCAGATAGATGTACATACCCCCCGAGCTCCTTGCCTTTGTCTTTCTCCGTGTCGGAGTTTTGGATTCTGATGCGGCTTGTTTTCCTTGATATGCACCAGCACGGGTCGACAACATTCCCGAGCACTACCTCTGAGGGACTTGGGCACGGCCTCCCCCTACCATCCGGAATCCATCAAAGGTGCTCGCCGAGGCACATCTCGTACGCCGCCGGTAGCGGAGGTTCCACAGCAGCAACAGCTTTTGCGGAGTTATCTACTGCTGTAAAGTGCTTGCTTTTCTCCTGACCACATTCAAGTACTCACCACCGAAGCCAAGCTGGGTCACCTCGAGCAGGAGAGGAAGCGGACGGAACCACGGCAGCAGGGTCCTCCCCTACGAGTCCACGAGCCGCAAAGAGAGAAGCCCTTCACCAGCGCGTCCAAACAGTTTACGCCAAAGTCGGGGTCACGTGTCTTCGTAGATCTCACACACACGCCGCCGGGCCGCGCGGCCTGTTTACTGTAGATACGCACGAATCGCACCGACCGGTCTGTTCAAACGAATCAAGTTGTTGATATCATACGCGCGGCTAAGTACCACAGTCACACTCCGTCGCTGACGTCTTGGCCTCAACCCGCGCGGTTCCGGGCAGTGCTCTCGATGTTTGCTGGATGGGCGCGCGCTGTTGGTTGAGTATCTCTGGTCTGCAGCTCCTGGTCTGCCTCCGCGGCAGTGGAAAACCGAACACAGGCGTGTTCAAGACCATGCGGCCTCTCTTGTGTAACTGCCATTCACAGAATGGCGCCGATTTTGTGTAATTGTCGTCAACCTTCAACCTTCATATACCCACCAGAGGCCTCCGCAATATCCATATTGCTTGTGTTGGAAGTGTGCTAGTAGTGTACCTCGCCATTGGTGCACCCACATTGCTTAGGCATGTTTTCGCCGGTTGCGCGGATCGTTTTCGTGGTTGGACTCAGAACACTCGCGTCGATCGTACTGGCACAGCAACCTGCCGAGGTCGTTCTCACCACGGCATGCTCTGCGAGCGGATTGGTAGGCTACGATTACAAGGTGTTTCGCGAGAACCTTTCGGTGATATTTTGTTGTTGATCGCATAGCATTCTACCGTAAAAGTCCATGTAAAATGAATGTGAAACGTAACTTATATCCATATATATCCGAGCGTATGTACTTCGTACATGTAGTCTACGTGTTGTTTGAGCTTGCGTGGAGCTGCCAGTCTACAGGAACGTCTCATTGCAGTATGTATGGCTATATGCATACATGGTCGCCCCGGTGGTCTGGTTGGTAGCCTCGTAACCTTCTAGAGGTCAGGTCAGGGGTTCGAATCCCGGCGTAGGCGAGCTTTTCTTGCAAAGTGAGTTTTTCTCTCGCATCCGCTCCTGTGGCCAACCAAGTGGATAGCGCTAGTTCGTGTGTACACAGAGGGAAGAGAGTGCTGAACTCTTCTCGCATTAAAAATTGAAGGCGAAGTACCGCAGGAGGGGAGGGTAGAGATAGGCTCTTCTGTGTGACCACGGGTTGGAGTAAACGGTACTAGTAGTGCTGTGAGCGCTGATTTGAAGTAAGAACAAAAAAAAAAAATACAGTGTATGTATGGCTATATTCAACATGGAGTGTAGACTAATGCTGCAGACCAACAGTAGCAATCAGTAGATAATTTCCCATCAACGTCTGTCGGTCCAAGAATCGACATGACACGCAGCACACCGTTGTATATGCCGCTGTGTACAAGTGCATCGTTCATTTGTACTATTTTGCTCTGCCAAGATAATAAGCGTCGGCCAGCCGATAAATCATGTCCGGCGTCTGTCATTTGTTACCGAGGAACGATGCACGACCCATGTGACGCCATAAGGTTGAACCGCAGCTTGGTCTGCCGGTGCACTGGAACTTATCCCCGTATGACGAGGTCTCCTTGAAGGTATTTTCAGTTGACGCTTTGGGTCTCCGACTCATGTTTTTGTGTTCACTCGATCCACCCCTTCATAATCTTACGCTCAGAAAACAAATCAACCAGTAGTACCTGGTAGACAACTTTTCTTGTAGGTTTATCCACCATCAGGGTGTCATGAAAATACTTGCGGCGAGGCAACCCACGGGCTACCTATTTTTTCGGCCTGCACCTTAAGGTACAAAAACAAGGCACAAATCAATGGCCTCACGAGCAGAATCACCGTGATTTTCCTACCATAGGATATGCGCACAACATGTTCAGTTGGTCGCGAGTGGTGCGACCTCCTCTGGGTCTTTGTTAGTCTACACGACGTCATTAGTATTTAGTTTTTTCTGCTCTTTTCTTTGAGGAATCACAGATAGATGCCATCAATATATATTTTTGCAACGTGCAGGACAACAACAACAGCAACTTGACGAGAAGAGAAACGCGCACCAACCATGTCTGTATCATCCGCAACAAGCAGGCCGTATCGGCTGACTTCAATGTGGGGTGGCTCGCCATCGGCTTTTCGTCGGATGGGAACATGATAGGCTCCGACGCCGTCGTCGGTTCCGTTGAAGGAGTACTCGAGTACTACCTCGGTTCAAAGGTGCGTAATCACTGTAGGAGAGGACTGACTCTCCCGAGAGTTGGCCGGAGAGAAGACCTTAGAATGTCTCAATGTCTCCGGTTGAAGTACGCTGTGGTGAGGGACAGTTTAGGGTTGGTAAAATGCTTATCGGCGCGAGCCAAACGCCGCGCGCGATGTCTCTTTTAGCGCGATGTCTCCTTTCTCCCTCCCCTTCCCTCAACCACCGACACGCCTTGAACCCAACCGCATGCCATCGAACATGACTGTGCACGGCGGTGCCTACAGGGGCTTCCCGTTCAGCCACCGCTCTCACCCCTCGAAGCATCCATCCGGCCGTTCTCTGTGGACGAGCAAGAAATCACGGGTGCGGTGCTCAAGAAGGACGAGAACGTCACCTCGCTGTCCTTCACGCGACCGTCAACCCCTGAGGTCGCTGGAAAGCAGGCCCTCCTTGCCGGGGCGGACACTTCGGCCATCTTGCTCTGGGCAGCCGGATCGGACGACTCTTTTGGCTACCACTTCCTCGGGCGCGGAGCTTTCAACAGTGACCTGGCTTGTACGGAGGACCAACCCGTGGTAGAAGGAGACGTGGTGGAAGAAGACGCGGTGGAAGGGGACGAGCAGTCTGGCACTGAGGTCGGCCGCGCTGTGCCTCTTCTCACCGAGGGGCCGAGCACATCTCCGTTCACGATGTTCTCCGTTAGCCCTAGTTTCGCCCCCGCGCCCCCTTTCACGGCCCAGCCGGCAGACGGTAGCACTACGAGCGGGGCGTTGCCACGGGTACCAACAGCGGTTGTTGGCTTTGTCTGCAGATTTGCTGGGGTGGCCGCCCTGGGATTTGCTGCTGTCGAAGTGTTCTTCGCCTTTGCCGTTCTTTGATTTCAGAGGAAAAGGTTTATTACTTGAGCACGATGCCAGATGCCACGGTCTCCCTCCACCAAGTACGAAGGCAGGGTATGGAAGAGCCTGATGGCACGTGCGTGCCTCTCCACGTCGCTATGGAGGGTAGTTTGGGGTCGCTGTCGAAGGCGACCATGGTTTTTGAAGGCGTTCAGCTATGCAGACTACATACGGTAATACGTTCTGCTGGTCAGGCTAGTCGATGTTGCGTGTGTGTGCAACGCGTGAGCAACGTTGCAATTCAAGCAATACTTTCAAGCAATATATCTCCCCACGTTCTCCTTGGTGCAAACATGTGATGGGACCTGAACTTTGCTGAAACATTCTACGAGCAAAAAAAGTGTACGTGCGCTTGGAAGGCTCCTTGGGGACAGTTTTTTCATTGCTCTTTTGTGAAATACCCTCACGGTACATGTTGTCTCCATTGTCGTTCGTTGTGGTGTAGTCAGAAATGGAGCGTGGCCCGTCGGAATCTTAGTCCAAGGTTGAGGCGCTAACAAAAAACGCCACTCTCCCCTACGATTGTTTCCGAGTCTTATTCGTGTTTGCCAATACCATAGGTGAAGTGGTGGGGCGCGACAATGAAAACAACAGTGTTGCGCCTAGTACCCCTCCTCCCTTGTCGCATTTCTCATGCACCTGTTTCTCCTTGCGCTCAAAAAATGTTTCGAAGTGTGTTCTTTTGTCGCCCATTTCCGAGTGAAAATCTTGTGGTGTTAGTTGTTGGGACTGAACGGGTCTGCGAGCTCACCAAAACAGATCTCGATGAGAAGCGAGGCGGGCTACTGATTTTGAGAGGTTGGACCCAGCTGTGAGAGCTGTGACGCTTTGCGGTGATTGTCATACCATGGAGTATAGTCAACATGATCAGTAGGACGCGATTCGTACTGGCTGATCCGATGGCCGGGATGTGATGGTAGAAGACGAGAGTGCGAGGAGAGTGGGAGGGAGAAACGTCCTGGCCATTTCCACTCGAGAAGAGCAAGTTTATTGTCGTAGATGGGACAAACTGAGGAATGTAGTGCAGATGGAGAACTTTGAGTTGCAGTTGCATCGTTTTCGGAAAGCCGGCGTCAGGAAGAACAGATCTCGCGAGCCCCCCCCTTCTGGACACTATCCAAGGAGAGCACGTGCATCGTAGGTCGTCACGCTTGAGAGAACGAACGAGGACTGAGTGTCTGTGCACGCCCAATGATACAAGAGTCGGCCAACATAGGTGGACACAAAGTAGTATTATAGCTTCTTTTCCCGCCCACTCATCCCTTTTCTTTTGAAAGTGGGGGGACGGAAACTGGCACGAAATCCTTGGTTTCCTTTGATTGGTTTCTAGTTTTTCTCGTGGGGGTGGGGGGTCCTGATATTTCCGAAAACCTGCGAGCAGTGGCAGCTGCAGTTGGATTTATTCGACTGGGTACACCTGACTCGTTAGCAGAGAGAAACAGACAGTTTTGAGGGGAGATCAGGCGCGAGGCTAGCGTGTTCCTGGCGATGGCTCCTCCCTCCTTCTCTCTTTCTACACCCGGTGAAAAAAATCGATACTGAAGAAGAAAATAAAGAAATCAACAAAATACGCTTATTTCTCGTGTGACGTACCCCAAACGTTCCAGCTATGTTGGGGTCGCTCGAGAACGTGTTTGACCGTTAATTCAAACCCTATCACAACAGGCGGTCTCTTCTCCGCTATGTGTGCTGCACGTCTATTTCCTATGATACTGTTGTGTCGGCAATGTTACATACTACCATTTCTTCGTTTCGACGGCTCTCACGCCACCCTGTCGCTTGATAGACAAGCCTTTAGACTAATGCCGACAGCGAACACAGAAGAGATAAACCTTGACCCTTCGGTCCCAACTCCTTTTCATCGCCCTAGCCATCGTTCACAGTTTCCGACCGTCGTGCACAGTTTCTAACTACCCTACGGCCTTGCATCTGCAATACAAGAGTTCCGATGCGAGGTCACGGACGATAATTCCTGCGCGACGCATGTCAGTCATCCTTCCCTCAAGTTTACTCACGAACAACAAGCGTGTTCCGTTTCCAAAGATACGGAAAATTCCATGAAACCATTAGTTATATTAATATTAACATTCTGGACTCCTACTATCGGCAAGCGCTTGGCAAGCTTGGTGCGCTGCCCCCGCCCGTAACCCTACCCACGGCACGGAGAAAGGTGAGGGAGGATCTATCGACCCTCGTCTAATCTACGCGTAAACGAGGGTGAGAAACAAGGCTTGGTATCAACATCTAAACGTACGGTCCGATCGCCTTGAACCACAAATGTGCACATGTCGTCAAACGAGCTGAACAGGTTGGACACAAGCCAAACCCGCGATTTAGAGCTCGATACCTTTCGTTATTGGACGCCACTGCAAGAGTTCAAAGGAACGATGCGCCCTTGCCGTTGCCGTAGCCTGCGTCGCATGTGTGTTGGCTTGCACGTGTCGAGATTGAAAGTTGCGACCTTTCCCTATCGAAGCTAGCTCCTGTAGGCACTTCGTTGAGGATTCTTAGGAACAAACGACGTCGGCAGAGGGACTCTTCTCTGTTCTCTCTCCACGCCATGCCGACCATGTATTGCGAACGGAGACAGTTTGCTCGGCGCTGTAGCTATGATCGAGATCACAAACGAGATAAATAAACAGGGACTAATGCGGCGGGCATCTGTCGTCTCCAATCACGTACGCGAGCATTTCCTCCCCCTCTACCTCCTTCGTCCACTCAGGTGTTTGCCCGACGGACTTCGTTCGGAGTAGACGTGTCGTCTCCTAGGGTGGACTTGATGGTCTTAGAGGCCGTCTTATCGCGAAGTTGTGGAGCCGGGCCGCAGGTGCCCAAAAAACCAAGCCCTACTCCGTCCCTCTGTCCCTCCGTCCCTCTTTCCTGTCACGACGACGACCTTAGTGGCGGCGTCGGCCCTACCGACGACGGAAAGATTCTCTCCAAGGTGGATGTCGAACGCCTGCGGTGGGGCGATGACCCTGCGCTGCCACAGGAGCTGTCGTTACTCTCGTACGCGTTTCGTGGTGTTGTCGGGCCCCATTTCGCCGCTACCGATACCGCTGCTCCTGCTTCCTCTGCCGTCGTCGTTGTCGCCCCGCTACGGCTGGACAGGTCCAACCCGTCAGATACCTTGGCGCTTGATCCTTCAACGCCCCGAAGCCCAACGCCTGGTCTAATCCTCGCTTCTGATGCTCTTTCCTTTTCTTCCCCCCCACCCGCCACGCCCTCCTCCAGTGCCCTGTATACGTTGTTTGTCCCTGTTCGCGCCCCGCTTGAAGCGATCAAATCTACACCTACTGCAGCCATTGCCGCACGCTGCCGCGTGTTGTTATCTTGGTATATTCTTTCGTCTCCGCCATCGCCATCTCCGCAGCTGCCATCGGCGCCGGCTTCGCTTGGAGTGAGTTTTCCACCGCCTTGGGGCAAGTTCACGGCGTTCACCATGCTCGAACTATACGCATTGACGTTAACAGGCAGCGCTGGTGGTGGCGGTGGAGGGGGGGTTGCCTGGGTTCCCGCCGGACAGGTCGCGAAGTCGAAGCTATTGTCGCCCGCTTTCTCCCTTGCGACCCACATGGCCTCGTTCCTCTGTTTGTCGCAAAAGGTTTTCGTTTTGGCGAGAGACTTGTTGGGTTGGTCTGTCACTTTGAATGGTAAGTGGAGAGACCAGGGTGCTGGAATATCGACCGATCAACTACTTAGGACCGCCGATTGTTTGTGGCAAGGGCGAGGAAGAGTGAAGCTTGACGGAATCATAGCGTGTGACCGCAACACTATGCCCAGCAGACACCAAACATCATTTACTTGTAAACGCGAGGAGAATCGAGATGCTGTAAGTATGTTTTTCCTTCCAAGAAAAGGGAAACATGCGCGTCGGAAGGACAGCCCGGGAGAGGAGACCTTCTTCGAGAAACCCAGACCAGAGCTTTGCCCGGTAGAGGATATCACGAACTTGTGATGTATGGGCTCCTGTAGTTCAGTTATCTCTACAATTCGGTGAGGTTGTCCGCACAACAATCAATCACGCATGCCGCGTCCATAGACCTCGCACCTCCTCCGCAAAACCGGGGCGAGTAGGGAAGGGGCAGATTCCTGCGAAGCTGAACGATGGCAGATTCGCCACGACCAACAGCGTGGCCTCTCACCTTAAGGTTTTTGGTGCACAAGTCTGCCGCCGGGCAGTCGAGGAACGCGACCCAGCTCTCGAAGAGAGGGTTGACCAGGAAAGAAATGAAATTTTTCTGTGACGAGGCGATGTCGGTGTTGTGGCGGTCGCAAAGCGGGGACGGCTCCAACCCGAGCGATTTTTCCTCATCCCCCTGTCGTTGTTGTTTGGATACACAATGAAAGCTCTTTAGCCGACGAAGGCGGGAGCGGTCCGTTTGCGAGGCAAGACAAGAGGTTGACGAACTTTGCGATTTTCTTCGTCAACAACAAAGAGTCGTTTCTTTTTTCAAGCGCAAGATTATGACTTTGTTCAAGGTTTCTAATAGCCGACAAACGACGAGGAGACATCCATCAGGTGCGGGGATTGGTACAGCACTATTGATTTGGCGCAGATTGTTGGTAGATAGAGAAGATCATTCCAGGAGTAAACAGTTTGTGCCAACTCTAAGAGTCCAGTCGGAACTGTCACTAAAGCAGTACTTCTGCCGTACGTCGAAGCCCTATCGATAGCTACGCCTCCTGTTGGCTGTTCTGGAGCCCGGTGTGACCTGCTGCGCGTGCCGTGGTCGGTGCTTGCAGTGGTGCTTCATGGCTCTGCGAGTCGGTGCACCATCTACGAGTCAAGCTACTGTAGCAGAGTTGGACGCTGCTTTCGTATCTCACTTGCAAAAAGAATTCTTCGATGACGTCACGCGTCCAGCGGAGGTGCAGATCCGTCACCCGAGCCGGGTGTGAAATGTCCGCACTCTTGATACAAACCTTGCAAAGAAAAAACAGTATCCAAGCAATCGAACACTGTGGTCATACATATACGGGTTCAGCGTTGAGGCCGCCGCGCGAGGTATTTTCGATTCGTGGTGCGAGCAAACATGTTACCCGTCAAATCCCAACTACGTAGAGCTTACTTCGACTGAACGATTTCTTTATAATGAAAGAGTGGGAGAGCACGTTCCACCCAAAATCTCAGAAAATCACCCCGCTAACACCTGACGAAAGTTAAGCTTTCAAACGATGAACTGCGCCGACCGAGCGGCACCATCGGCACCGTCTGTATGGGCACCTTCATGGCGCACGCGTACGTCTTTGATCTCCCTTCGTTGACGAGAACCCCTTCACGTACATCCGCCAGGTGGCTATTGAACTCCCCGAGGACATCGAAGTGCTCCTTGAGGTCCGTCGCGAGGACCTTTTCCCGATTCGAGCGGGGACGGCAGTGGAGGGTGAAATCGGGCGGGGGGGGGTCGTCTCCGGGATGTTATTGTTGATATCCACCATTTCGGGGTAAGGAGTGACCCAGACTTTCTACCGAAGAAATTGTCGAAAAGGTCAAACGAGAGGTGAAAATATGGCGAGTACTGAGCGCATATTGCCTGCTCATCTTCTCACCATAGACACCATGATGTGCCTTATCTCTTGCGCCGTAGCGGGAGCCAAATCTCGAAAGAAATTGCACTCGTCTTCTCTCAGCAGGAAGAACGCCTGCCGTGATCAAGAGGCAGCCACAGAGTCAGACAGAAGCACAGAAACACAGGGATGGGCAGGAAGAGAGAAAGAGAGAAAGAGACAACGAGAGAAAGAGAGAAAGAGGGCGTCAAGAAGGGTTGTGTTTGAACATTATCGAGCACGCTCGGGGGGCTGTACCGAGTTGTGTCCCCGTTGCAAACTAACCCCTAGCGCTTCCAACCATTCTCCATCTGGGTTGCCTGGAGTAAATGAGACCCATCCCTCGTCTAAGTGAATGGAAGAGTGACCAACACGTAATAGAGAGTGTGTAGCGGAGGGAGGCGGGCATGTGTAGAAGACAAAGAGAACAGCGCAGAAAGACCGTGTCTGGTAGTCCCGACTTGAAAAGCAAGGCAATGTCTCAGAACAAAAGAGTCGAAACGCATATAGATCGAAGTACAAAGCTACTTGTCCGGGGTTGTCCCGATCTCCACTCTCACTTGCCCATTCTCTCCCCTCTCTTCCACTGCTACTAGTGAAACTCAAAGAACAGAAACGGAAGAAGGTGACAAGACCGCTTCCATCCCCCCCCCCCCTTCAGGTATACCAGCCGTAGGAGAGAGGAAGAGGAGGATAGACACACATGTCCATGTGGCAAATCGGAGGAGAGTAGACCCCACATAGTTGGGGAGTGTGAGTTGTACAGGAAGGAAAGAGAGGATCTCGAGGAGGAAATGAGACAGAGAGGGTGTGACATGGACAAGTTTGGTAAATTAGACAACAGCGAAAAAACGATCGCGATAATTGGGGATAGATGGTGGGCACAAGAGGCCCTAGAGGACGGGGATAAGATGTGCAAGAAATTTTTATGGAGTTTGTGGCAGAAACGTAAAGAGCTCCCAAATGTTGGTGGTGTCTCGAGTAGGGGTAGGAACGGTGCTCCGTCTCGAAAGGGACGCGTGGTCAATGGTCAAATGACTACGGCAAGCAACAAATGAGTACGCCCCCCCCCCCCTTCTCTCTCTCTCTCTCTCTCTCTCTCTCTCTCTCTCTCTCTCTCTCTCTCTCTCTCTCTCTCTCGACACGACCGCGCAAGAAATTTGAACATTGTTGGGCGCCCCACCTCAGACAGATGGTAGTTTTCGAGAACGCTGACATCGTTGTACGTGATGGCCAGCTTATGCCCTATCCGGGTGAGGAAAGCATTGCTCCTCCCCGGGTGCTTGAAGTCGTGAATTAGCGAGCCTAGAAGTAGGGCGGCCACCTCCGCGTCCTGGAGGTGCTGCCCCAAGTTGCACACCTGGGGTGGGGTTTGCGCGGCGCTTCTTTACCCATTCTTGAAGCACGAGGTAATGTGAACAAGCGCATACGTACGAACTGCGACGATGCCTGGATGTTTGTACAACTTGTGCAGGGAAGGGCGAAGTGTCGTACAGCGGTTCCCTCCATGCTGTGCGGCGGCGAAGGTCACTCTGCATGAAGGGTCTACCTAAATATACTGTATGCAGTGTACGGCATTCAATGCGTACGACCCGGATGGAAAGGAGGTTGAAGCCGAAACCAGGGTCCAGACACAAAAGTTTTCAAGAGAAGCCCTTCGCGAGTGGGTAGTAGTGGAGAAGGAACTTGTCGAAGCAAAAGGAATTCCGGAATGTAGCCGAATTTTTTCTAGGTAGTAGCCTGATGAGCTCAATAAGTACTCGGGCATGCCGTCCAGAGGCAACCTTATGACCAGGTGTGGGCCGGAGCAATTTTTTCTTCAAAAGTGGGGCTCAACTAAGCGTGCGACGAGGTCGGCATAAGGCACACACTTTGTTGCAGACTTGAGGTTCAGCCACTACTAGGTAGGTCAAAGAAGATAAAAATCTAACATTAGGCCACGAGAGCTGATGCTTAGACAAGGCAAGCTGGATTGAAGCTCGACACTTTCATGCTCCATAGACCAGGTCTGATTTCACCCTCTACGGTTTTGGATCGGAGACGGTATGGACAGCTCATGAGACACCAAACAAATCAGACAGCATTCAGAAGCATATTCGCTCTCAGCGAGTAGACGTGAACCATCTATCAGAATAAGTAGCGTGTTCATTTCTCCGGCTCAGCACGTACCACTAAAAAAAATATAACAAGCAGATTAACATTCCTCCTCACACGAAAAACGACAGCACCAACAGCACCCCATGGTTCCCTCAAATCTCATTTCTACTCGCCTCCCTGCGTCCGCTTGGTCACGAAGGGGGGACATCAACAGGGATGAGAAGAGCATATTGTGTCGACCAAAATTACGGCCAATTGCGCTCCTCAACACGAAAAGCTCACTTTTAGAAAGTAGTGCACAGCCTGAGTGACATCGGCCGCGTGTCGTCGGCTGTGGTAAACGTTGGTAACTCCGGCACCCTTCCCTGACCCATAGCCCTGCTCCACCTTGACCATAAAATTGTTGAAGTGAGGCTGCTCCTCCAACATTCCATTTCGTTCGTCCCCAAGGGGGTGGGGTGGGGGTACCGACGTGGAAACGTACACGTACGTAGAGGAGGGAAGGGGGGAGAAGATGATAGGGGACGGCGACATGGGGCGACGTGAGAAGTGTGTGGGTGTCCAGTTTTGCCTTTCTGTGGCATGGGGTCGACATTGCAGGACACGGAACGTCAGCCACTTTTCATCTGAGTTTTTATGTCTACGACATGAGCTGTTTCGTTTGTGATGTAATTATAGCGCAATCGTTCAGGGGGCGTGTTGTGAGGGAGTGGCATACCAGCACAGATGACGAAGGTGTACTGTAGTTGGCTTTAAAATCAAGCGGAAGGTACACGCAACAAAAGCCGCGGTTCGTGGCGACGTGACTGCAACGGCACACGTTGCTCGACGCATATCACGCGAGGAGCATAATACGTACGCGAACCGCGCGACGACGTGTCCACACAGGAATGGGCATGATAGCACGTGTGCCACAACTATCGGAAGTAACTGTAACATTCGCACCGTACACAAATATGCCCACGCCGAAGTATTGGTACTGCGGTACCATTCACGAAAGCTTGCCAACCACGAGCTAGTACCGCTACCGTTGCACGAAAGAAAGATCCATGCGATGGCGCGCTTGCGTGCACGCGTGAACTTATTTTACCTTGCTAAAAGCGAAGCACGAGAAAAGGTTGTGCTTTACCGCGAACAGGTACCCACTGAGGGTCACCAGCGGATGCCCCTGGGTCACTTCCTCCAGCTCGAATGGGTCGAAGTCCCATTGGTCCACCTGTCATGGTTCGTCGCGAAGAATATTAGGACACGCGAACCATTATGTCCCAGTACTGCTCATAACAACGGACAATACTGTCTCCATGCCACGATCATGCAACAGTTGGTAACCTCGAAAACCCTCTGGCGGCTGTGTGGGTCATGAACACGGTGAGTTTTGAGTAACCCTACTTCCATCGATGACATTTCCGAAGATATTGAGAACGGGATGATCAGGATATTCTTGGTATCGTCTCATCTACCGTGGACGCCAGTCTACACCTTCCGGTACATGCTTCACGCATCAGCCGGGGTCCTATTGGAGGAATTCTCCACCTTTCCTCCTGCCGTGCTTGCCTGCAACTTCTACTTACCGCGAGAAGGGTTCAGTCTGCTCTTCCCTGTTTTGTGTGTACTCACGACTACATATTCGGTTTGCGCTTCAAGTTGCGAGTTTCTAGTTTGCTTTATCTCCGGAGAACCCGACCTACATACCTGGGGTCAAGACCGTGAAGGTAATTTCAAGGATAACCTGCGAAGATATCAAACGACTCCGTGCGCTGTTCTCCGCTAAACCGAACAAGAAACGGTGTGTTTGCCCCCGCCAGAGCGTCACACTTCAGCGCCCAAAAACGCGGGACGATAAAATCTGTTCTCCATCCTCGCGCGTGGGCGCCTTCTATGCGCCCCCAGACCAAGACGTGTTACCTTCGCCAACACTGCCCGGACAGCGTTGTCTTGGATCGACCCCATCGTCGGCTTCCCGACCCCACCCCCGCCGAGCGCCATCGCCACGCCGATCATGTGCGAAGCCGTCGTCTCTTCGCTCGACGCGGACGCCGAGAGCTGGGACGACAACGGGGGCGACACCCAGAAGCTGGAGGGAGAGATCGCGGGGTCTGCCCCGACGCCGACCGCGAAGCTGGACCTCCCGCGAGCCCTGTCCTCGTCCTGGCCGTATCTTCACCGGTTGTTAGTTGACGGACCGGCCGAGCACCGGCCAAAGAAGAACGGCAGTGGACGGGAGGGCAAGTGTGTGTAATATCCAGTGATACTCGTGCTTATCCCCCACGCTTCCCGAGAAGGGGAGCTTGGATCCATTTTTTGTGAGACCGCCATTGACACCACCAGTACCAATCCGTCCGTTGCAAGGGACGGGAAATTCATTTCCATGCGTGGCGGTGTGTGTGTGCTTGATTTTTCGGCAGTGTTGTCACCCTCAAGCCCGTGAAACTGGACACCGCAGAAGTAGACCCCTTGGCAAGCGTAGTACTAGGGGGCTCGTAAGGAGTGGTGCGATTTTTACGGGGGCGTATCGGTCTAATATTTACGATAACAATGTCTGGATCTCGGTTCGATGTAGGAGCCCACACGAATACGAGCCCAACACATAGCAGGTTCAGAAGCAGAAACGAAAATCGTTGGTACACTAGGTTTTCAAACGAGCATGCTCGTGGTGTATACACATTTCTCACTCTTTCCAGTAGGCTTCGTTTCCTCGCTGTAGCGTAGCGTCCACGTAGATTTGCTTGTGCGCGAGCAGGGACTACCAAGGAAACAAACAACAGACGGGGAGAGGGGCAAGGGGCAACGGGCACAAGGCTTAGCGCAATTGTTGGCCGTCGGCCTCAGAACACGAGAGGTTCAATACTGCTTACAAAGTAAACAAGCGAAGCTCTCACTGTGGGTCTACCGCGGCGTTCGACATATTTCGCGCACGTTTAGGGAACCCCGCAAGCATTAAACTTGGGGACCCGCTCGTGCGCAGCAAAGCACCACCTTCCGGGTGAAATATGCTCCGACCCGTTCCACTAGAGTAAGCTCTCGGGGATAGAGTAGACCTCGCATCCGAACCGGGTAGGCGGGATTTGGAGGCTAGCGTTCGTTTTACCCAATGTAAGCAATAACTCACCCGCACGCTCGACGATTTCGTCCCCCATGAATGGACACATTTTCGTGACTCGCAAAATTCGCATCCTGTCCTCACTGCTGTTGAATGAAATAAACGCCCAACGCACTTATTCCTAAGACACACAATCCTTCTACTCCACGCATGATCACCACCAAATATCTTGTTGGGCCGGTTATCCGTACGTGAGCTACCGCGAAATATCTGGTGCGAGGAAACATAGGCACACGAGGTTTCTCACTGCAAATTTATCCTGGACTCTTAACCACGGACAGGGATGAATCTATCTGTGTTTCGTCCTTGAAAAACAAAATGGAAGTGCATGCCCTTTCGTCAAGATCTTGAAAAACGGACCGTTGTTGGTCATTCTCACCAGGAGGCGCCGGAGAGTTCTCTTCTCGGCTGCGGTGAACAATCCAGAAGAATCTCGCACAACGCGATTGACCAGTTGATACAGCTGCACAGCCGGATTGGTAGAGATCTGCTCGCCTCCCCACGGCGAATGGGCGCGAAAAATAACATAAGTCAAGAACAAAAAACGAAAAATGTGTTTTGGCTGTCTCCCCTTCCGTTGTTGAACAACCAGTCTGGGTTTCCGTCTACCCAACAACTCTGTACCCGGTACGAACGACCTTCCACTTACTTGGATCATACGCTGGATGGCACAAATTGTTTCGGATAGGGTGGGAAAACGATCACAGCGCCGAGCAAACAACGAATCATTACGAAAATCCCAGCAGAGTTACTCTTACGCCCACAAGCAGCCGGCGCCAGTTGTACAGATGTGTCCCAAGTGCTAACGCACAGGAACATGGGCTGCAGACTGCAACAAGGCGCAGAAGGCTATAATTTCTCTTTCGTCCTGTAACTTTAACATTTGTAGCGAATACACAAAAGGAGGACTTCCACCGGGCAAGATGGATCAGACGCCGGGCAACACAACAAATGACCGGGTTTTCAGGGCAACACACAGCAGTGTACACCCGCAGCCTGTGAGGACACATCGTGGTTGCCGTGCTTATCCGTAGTCTGTGGACTGTCAGCCTCAGAGGCCGGGACGGGGCTCGTCGTTACGACGAAACCCTGGCAGACTGTGGATGACGAACCTCTTCTTACAGTCCTCCGGCAGCTGGACAAACCCGATTATTTGACACCCCAACCAAACTTTATCGCGACCAAGGTGTTGGCGTGAGGCTTTCGCCGCAGCACACCTACCTGTGATTCTGAACGCCCCGACACTAAATGCCCACGCCTTAACGCTGCAATGCGCACGGTCCGCAGAAACAGCACCGCTGAGCCCACCCTCACTGACACCGTCAGGCAACCCCCCCCCACGATCACGAACGCGTCCCACAAGTGCACCCTGAAGCGAAGCGAGAAGAAGGCCACGCATGGTCGATTGTCACGCCCAGCACACATTCACAGGCACAGGCCACACTCAACGCTGAAATTAGTTTGTCAAGCGGCATTGACCTCGCCATTGATACATCTACCGGTACCGGTACACTGGGTTGGTTTTGGTATTATGCGCTTTGTCTATCGAGTAGGGATGGCACGTGGTGCCCGTGCCCCCAAGCAAATCATGAAACAATCGCGAAAATGTCTGGTATACAAGAATATACATAGTCTCCGAGATGCCCTTTGTCTATAAAAAAAGGCTGTTACTGCTGCTACTGAGATTAGGATGTGAAATTTCCCCCCCGAGCCATGTCCAGTGACCAGTTGATGGGGGCTTGGCACAGCACAAACAAGACGTAATAACTCACAGGCGTTCGCGCGGCAGGAACAGGAAACGACTACATTTTCACTTGGGAGGCGAGCTGGGTATGATATGCTGCTGCCCATGATAAAGCTCAAGGTCATCCAACGTGCGCGCACTAAGACCAAATCTTGTTGCCACCCTCTCATGTAGGCTCTTTGATTAGGTGCTGTTTTGCTCTTGATAACAATTTTTTCTCGGACAACGATATTGCAGACGTCGACACCGTTTCATTTCTCGTTCTTGGGTGAGATGAATGACACCTGTCTACAGGATACCCACGGTAGTCCGCAACTGTGAACTTCTGCTTGGAATCTACGTGGAGAATAGGGCGAGTCTAGATTTGTGGCGAGCGAGCGTTGGCCCGTCCGCTGCCTACACAATGATGCCATTTTTCTCGGGCACCGGCACGGTTCCATGGCACGAGTTTGGCGTACAACGTGCATCATGTCATTACTTCATTCATGCTGACATTGCCTTGGTGCTGACATATCAAACTGAGCGATTTCAACCCACCAATGGGAGAAATACGACGGGCCACACGCGTACAGACGTAGCACAAGCTCCAAAGCGGCAGCTGCCGCCAACAACCATTGCGCCACCCAAATCCAGTCGGATTCTTGCCTGCTCTCGAACACATGTGTGTGGCAACAGAACGAAAAGAGTGCCAGTAAATAGAGCGCACACTCGAGTACCATTCGTGGGACGAGACAGCGGTGACAATTTTCCCGTGATGAATTGGGCAAGTTTATGTCTGCGTACATTTTGAACGACTCTCAGCGTGGTACAGGACTGGGTTCGACCAGTTTCAACACACCGACGTTGTCTACATGAACATGGGTGATTGGGATACTCCGTACAACACATCATTGGTTGAACCAGAAGTGCCATCTTCCTCCCGTTTGTACCCCCTCACCATTTTTGCCAACTAGCCGTTCGTAGAACGGCCAGAAGAAGGGCAACCGTGCTTGCTACTGCTGTGAATCCCAGGAAAAGCGCAGAATCAAGCACATGTTGCATGTATTGCTGTTCGTTGTCTTGTGATCTGGGTCAAGACATCGGCGACACGCGCGGGGGAATAACAAGGGGTCGGGAACCGGGGTGTTACATACATAAGATGGCAAAATCTTGAACAAAAAGACCTGGAAACCTAACTCCCTTTACAAATACCGCTTTTGAGCGGTACGCTGCGCGTTAAGTTGGTTCCTCTGGGCGTGTGTATGCCGGCCAGCAGTTTCGGCTAGCCGTGGAGCGTAAACCGTGTCGAAGAAGACGCCACTTATTCTTGCGGAGTCTTGCCGATGAAGGGGGTGATGTGCAGCATAATAGACAAGCTGAACATACGGTCTACAGATGCTAACACACCTCTCTGTGCCAACTACTCTAGTACCGCAAAGGAAAATTGATACGTCGGTGCCAACAGTATTTTCTCTTTTTCTCTCTTTCTCTCGCTCTATGCTATGAGACAGCTGCCAAAGGTTTGCCGCGCCGCCGAAGGCAATGATGAATGGTGGAAATCGGCATTATTGGCACAGACAGTGCAACCTTTTCTCACTCAAATGTGTGCACGTGAATGACCTCGCCTCTCTACCATCGCCATGTGCGAACAAGACATGGGAACCGTCATTCTATTAGTCAATTTTGTTGTGCCAGTCACAATTTATCACAATACCGTAAACTACGGAGTTTCCCCCCCCTAGTCCAGATCCCCCCCCCCCCCATTACCTTTTCGGCCTGGAAGCATGGTTTCGTTGATTTAGCCCCGGGGTAGATCGTTTTCGACAAAAAAAAAAAACATCCCCCCAGGTTATTTCAATTTCCCCCCGGGGTACCAGTTCCCACGACTTCCCCCCGGGGGGGGGTGTATTTATTTCCCTTATTTTTTTAGTAGACTTTGTTGCATAGCGGAGCAGTGTGAACGGAGCTGGCGGGTACTCTCTGGAAGGCGGGCCCTTCCTCTTCTTGGAACAAGGAGGACAGAAACACCCCCCGCTGCTGTCCTCCTTGTTGTCTTCTTTCTCTTCGCCTTCGTTGCTCTTACGTTCCTCCTTAATCTGCTTGTTGAACTGAACGTTTCGCCACTCTCTGTGTGTGTGGTGTGTGGGCCATCAATATGTTGCACAACCCCCCGGAGGGGGGCTTCCCCCCGGGTTAGCGTTGCAAAAAAAAAGAAATAAATAACCCCCCGCGGTACGTCAATTTCCCCTCGGGGGGGTTGGTTTCAGAAAAAAAACGATCCCCTCCCCGGGGGCAAAACTCCGTAGTTTACGGTACACCAAAGCGCACAAGTGATCGCGACAGAATACCCTCGACGGCCAACACGGGACAAAAACAGCGCGACCACAACACCGTGGGCGATGAAGTATATTAAGGCTGGAGGGTGAAAGAGTACGATGACCTCTAAGTACCCGCAACACGCGTATCGCACCTCACTCGGGCCGCGCCGGCTTTCTCCTCTTCTAGAAGCCTGAGCTGATTGGCCAACATCGACAGGCTTCCTCGACGAGCGCGGGCGGCACTGCTCCCCGCGTTTGACCCTGCCATGGGCACTCCTGTCTCACCCACATCCACGCAAGATTTATTTCGACCTAAGGTCTTCGGCAGGCCTCTTCTGGGTACTACCTCGCTTGATCTCCGTCTAACTTTTCCCGTCGGGTCGCGTGCGGTGGGCGTTGTCGGCTTCACCCCTCTGTTCAAGGTCTTCCCGGCCTCGGTGCATGCTGGCTCCATCGATCACACAGCAGTCCCGGGGACTCTCCCCACGCGCATGCCCTGCAGACAGATCCTGCAGGTCAGCCTCTCTATACCATGTGTACAGCAGTACGCTCTCAGCACTCTATCGGTACAGCCTGTAGACTATACCGTTGTGCTTCGCCCGGCGTGATGGTGTATACGCAACGGCATCAGGCTCAGGCTCATGCCCGTCCACGAGTCAGGCGACCGCTCTCTCTCTCTCTCTCTCTCTCTCTCTCTCTCTCTCTCTCTCTCTCTCTTTCTCTCTCTCCCCGATGGATCACCCCGTCGGATGATTCACCGTACACTGGATGGGCAGACTGTGAACACTACAAGGTGTGCGGGAGGGAGAGAGAGAGGGCAAGGTGGGAGTATGCGGTGTGTCTTGTCGTCGGTGATGACATCATCCCACGACGACTACACATAAAACTGACAGTTTCATGCATACGTACGTGGCTTCGGGTACTCGGTTTGTCCAGTTCGCGTGGCCGCCACAAGCGGAGCAGAAGGGAGCTGGCACAGGGTCCGTAACACACGCGTCCAGAGAAACATGCAGCAAATAAGCTCGGCAGGGAGACTTGCGGCGCCATCGCCCTGTAGACGACACCACCACCAGCGTATGGCCTTCCGCGGACCTCTCTCGCTGCTTTGGCTAGCTCTGTCCGTGGGCACCGGACCGGTCGCCTGTTTCGTGGTTCTTCCAACCTCAACACCCGTTGCCGCCGCATCGCCTCTACCGAAGATCGTCCTAGGGTCTCAGCAGGGCGGGCGCGGAGCAGCGCGTAGCACCAGCAGCAGCGGGAGCCAGCGACGGTTGTACGCGTTCACTCGAAGGTCGGAGCAGGAGCGAAGAGCACTAGAACAGGCAACCGACGATGAGCAGGCAGCAGACGCATCATCTGCGCAACAGCAAGTCGAGGACAGCAGTCCAACTGCTGCTACCGGCAACTCAGCACAACATGCAGTAGCGTCAACCGGAATTCGGAACGCGAGGGCACTCCGAGCGGTGTCCGCGCTATCCCAAGGGAAAGGGTTTAGGGCCGCGGCCACGGCGCTCAGGGCGTCCGCGACGGGGTTGGATGTTGGGGTGCCGACGGAGGCAACGACGACGACCCGACCCAAGAAAATATTGATCATCATGAGCGACACCGGGGGAGGGCACAGAGCATCTTCGCAGGCGCTGAACGCGGCTCTCGAGAACCTCTACGGCGACCAGGTATGCATGCAGCGGCGGGGCGGCGAGGCATGGCAGCTTCTCCGCAGCCTATTCACAGGCGAAGAGGGTTCGAAACGTTTCAGGACGACTTGCGTAGTAGCGTATAAACGCGTTGCGGCGCAACTTCTACTTGTAAACAACCTCGGATCCATGCCTTGTGTTGCTCTGCTATGCGTATGCAGTCCCTCCCGTGTGTGTGCATATGGTGTGGTACTACATGCCATCCGAATGCGTAGGACCGGCTGGCTGCGCCGCCGCGAACGCTTGTTCAGGTCCACTCCTTGCTGCTGGAGTTCATGGCGTCGTTTGGCCTCGGGTGGTGGTTGCCTTGAATAGCTGCGTCAAGCAGCGCTAGCGCCGCCACTGCAGAAGTTGAAGTCTCTACTGTAGACTGCTGTGTCGGAAAAGGTAGCAGCAGCAGCCACGGCGGCGGTTGAAGGGTGCACAAGATCTCCAAGCTTTAATAGACAACTAGCCTTTGCGTTAATAACCATGGCCACCCCCTTGCTTGTGTCGATGATAAACGCAAATGCTATTGTTGGCAATGATCCAACACCGCGTTGGGGACGTTTCTACATGTAAAAGCACCCCGCCCCCCAAATGCACTCACTTGCCCCAAATCACGTTGTACTCCAGATCCACACAGATATCGTGGACATCTGGACAGAGTACGGCCGGTTCCCCTTCGCCGAAGCCGTGCGGACGTACCAGTTTTTGGGGAAGCGCCCCTTCCTGTGGAAGCTTTCGTACGACATGGCCCGGTTCCCGCCCACCCGGTGAGTTTTGAGGGAGAGGATGCTGTCCCGCACTACAGAGAACGAACGAGGTCCGTACAGCATTGCAGAGGTTCCCTGTTTAAGAGATACTTTTTTTAGGGCCGGTTGCCCCGCTTCAGGCCCGTCAAATCGCTCGGCACAGATGGAATATTCAAGTCGTCTCATTCTCTGAATCGTGCCGGGTGCCCGATGCAAAAAGGCCGGTGGTTTTTCCCTTGGATTTTTTTTTTTTTTGTGCTTGACCATGGCGGCCTGAAACAAACAGGCTGCTGTATCTACCGCGGCAGCGGTGTACACACGCAAGACGCTCAATCGACCCAGTCCTATACCCCCCCCACGCTCCCTGTCGTGGTGGATGTTTACATATCTGCTACGCCCTCCCGCAGGCGGTGGGCAGAGGTAATGGCAAACCTGACGTGCCACCGGAGCTTCCGAAGCTGCCTGGAGAAGTACGAGCCGGACCTGGTCGTGTCCATGCACCCCCTGTGCCACCACGTGCCCCTGAGGGTGCTAAAGAGAATACGGGAGGACACGGGGTGAGCGCCATTTTTGTTTTTATAAGCAGCAGCAGCAGCAGCAGCAGTGGCTCGCGCACGCGGCGGCGGTGGCAACAGCAAATGAAGTATTCGTGCGTGCGGCACGGCAAATGGTGCTTGCTTGTCGGGCAGAAACGCCTTCTTTTTTTTAGTGATTGAGTAGAATGGCGATTATGCGTGCTCAGTTTTGTTTTGCACAACGGCGCGACTTGCAGAGCTAGATCTCGCTCCCACGACATTCGCACGAAGCCAACTTCAGCAACAGCCCGGGCTCGTGCCCTCACCCTTTCCTCACTCCATCCGATGCCCCGCCCTCGACACCTTATTCCTGCTGGCCTACGGCCGCAATTCGATGGTTGTTCGTTCGGCATCGAAACTCTGTCGTCGGATGGATGCACCGGCTGGGTCGGAATCCCTCTCTGGGTCTTAGGAAGGAGATTCCTTTCGCCACCGTTGTCACCGACCTCGGCTCGGCGCACCCAACGTGGTTCGACCCAAGGGTGAGAGATGCCGGCTCTTGCGGGCAACTGCTGTGCTGTGGCTGCTGCTTGTTGACGCCGAAACTGACAAACTTTGTTGGCCTTTTGCCGACTCGTGCACGGTGTATCGTGAATTAGTCACGGCACTTTCATGACAGTAAAACTCGTACAATCCTTGCTTCCTGCTAAAACAATTCTCCGCTTCCTTTGGTTCATGAAAAACTATGCGTTAGTGGTTGTAGATGAATCTTGCACTGCGGGGGGGCGTATTTGTGACATCTTGGTCTTAGGCATCTGCGGGTGGCGTTACTGCCGTAAGCTCAATCCTTGATGTATCTGTAGTCTCTTGGTTGAATTGGTTGTCATCCTCAGCTACTCTTATCTCTTGCGGTACCTGCTGCCGGGCGTCTGCACTTTTGTCCGATTCAACGGCGGTATACCTCATTGTTGTCTATTTACTTGCATGCTCAAATTCCTCATGGCCATCGTAACCACCGTACGCGCGCGCGCTCGTGCCGGCCAACTGCGACAGGGAGACCTTACGTACGTACCGAGCGACGTGTTGAGAGAAAGGGCCCGGGCCAGGGGCATCCCGCAGCACAAGCTCATGCAGTTCGGGCTTCCCGTGCGCGACGCCTTTTGGTGAGTGGCTTGGCAGGAGGTGCAGGTCGACTTTTGCGTTGTCGCGTGGGTTTTAACGCAGTGCTGTGCTATCTGCGGACCTGTACTTGTGCACGAGACTGTAGAGGCCTCGTCATTTTTTTCTCTTGGGCGGAGGAGCCCGCCTTTCGGTCGTTGAGCTTTGCCTTTCGGTCGTTGAGCTTTGCCTTTTTCACTCTCGAAACCCACAACGAGAAAAACTTAAATACACGTGCTGCGGCAGTGTTTCGCCCCCTTGGTCGTTGAGATTTGCTTCTCTCTTGACACAACCACAAACGAGAGTCTGGAAACGCGCAGCAGCAGTGTTCCAAACGTGAGGGGCCTCCAAGCTTTTCAAAGTTGTTGTTGATTGTCTCGCTCGCATCGTGCATGACTGCTGCTTGGCACGCAGAGGGGCACCGCGCCAAGCGCGGCGGCTGCTGCTCGGCCTGTGGCACCTTGCACGAGCACGTGTGTGTTCCGCTGGCGCGGCTTCGTTTCCGTTTTGATAGTCTCTGGTCACGCCCCTTTCCCCGAACGCGTCCTTCGTTGCAGGGAAGAGTCGTCGGACAAGCAAGCGGTGCAGCAGAGGCTGGGCTTGAAGGCGGGAGTGAGGTGAGAAGACGCGGTCCGAGCAACTCGCTCACCCTTTCTCTCTTTCTATTGTTGGTTTCTGGGCCAGCTAGGAATCCTGGGTGTGTGGCGTGTGTATGACTTTGGTCGAACGCTCGTCTTGTGTGGTGATGGCGGCGGTGGTGGTGGTGGTGGTCTAAATGGAACATAG
The DNA here is from genome assembly GCA_000310025.1 of Ectocarpus siliculosus. Taxonomy (NCBI): domain Eukaryota; class Phaeophyceae; order Ectocarpales; family Ectocarpaceae; genus Ectocarpus; species Ectocarpus siliculosus. Next base: position 2,525,106 of record FN649733.1, read on the forward strand.
CTACGCTTTTAGATTTTCCATCGGAAGCACACGCTCTCCCGTGTCACCCATGGTACGGCGGCGACGAAGTCGGTGCACCCGTGTGCGCATGCGCTGCGACGGCAGCAACGGGTACTGTCCTACAGCATCTCGTGGGGGTCTTTGATGTGAATATTTAACGCCCTCCCTCGCGTGCCCCCAATCCCCGCTCTGTGATTCTCGTTCTCTTTGGCGACGCCAGGACGGCGCTGATCGTGGGAGGAGGGGATGGCGTTGGCAAGCTGCATGACATCGCAACAAAGGTGAGCCCTACCTTGTCTCTCGACGCATTGGCAGGCAAGCCGTGTGTTTTAACGCTTTCCAAACGCGACCACGTTTTTCCGGATACAAAGGCATACCGTGAAATTTCATTTAATGACAATCGGTTGAAATTTGAGGCGCGTTTTTTTTTTCGGGCCCGCAGAGGGTAGGGGACTAGGCCAGCCAAAAGGCCGTCGGAGAGCATAGGGCTAGGGGAGGATACGATTTCCGGAAATGGAACGCAAATCATCACGTGGTATTTTCGTGAGAATATCCTGCTGCTTCCGCTGCTGCTCATGCTGTTGCTGCTGTTGCTGCTGTTGTGGTAGGTCGCAGATCGGTTGGCCTCGGACCACCACCCGGGGCAAGTGGTGGTGGTGTGCGGCACGAACAACAAGATGAGGGAGGCGCTGGAGGCGCACGCTTGGCCGGGGGAAGGGAGCGGGGTTAACGTGCGGGTGCTGGGCTTCGTGTCTAACATGGACGAGTGGATGTCGGCGTCCGACCTGTTGGTGACGAAGGTGATGAGGTGGTGGTGTAGGTACACGAGAGATAAGCCCGACCCCACGACAAGCCACGCTTGACGGCAGCTCAGGTAGAACAGAACACAAGCACTTCGACACACGTATCTTTTGATGGTAGCATGCGCTTGCTGCGGGTTGATTGTTTGATTATTTGGGGTATCCGCTCGTCAGGTCTCGGGTCTCGAGGGTGATGTTGGTCGTTGCTCCCGTTTCGGTTGGCCTCCTCCTCTGAAAGTCCGGATGAGTCATTTCGGTCGAAGAAGAGCTTAGGTCAGGAGGATGCGAAGGTAACACCCGTACCTATGGATGATGCGATAGTGGCACCCCACCGCCGGTCTTGGTGTCGGTGTTAGCGCTCTTTAGGACATTGTTGAGGGTGCCGAGGCGACTGCCGTAGCACTTGCTCGGTCGCCGGTGTCTCCCAAGACAACTCAGATTCTGCTGGATACCACCCCCCCTCACCCGCGACCGCTAGCGTTACACGCATTCTTCACACGAGAGAATCTATCTGCTTACACTCCGCGCTTGCTTGTTGTTGATACCTTGAACACGCCCGTCCGGGACAGGCTGGACCGGGGACAATAGCAGAGGCGTGCACGAGAGGTCTCCCGGTTATCCTCTCCTCCTTCTTGCCAGGGCAGGTCAGTTCCTCCGCAGTTCAAGGACCCTTGCCCCCGTCGTTCGCGGAGCAGTATTTAGCAACCCCACTCGCAGTACTGCTGTACCATCCTTTTCTCGTTGGCTGTCTGCTGCGTTGAATCCTGCCCACAGCTCATGCATGCACCGCGGAGGTTTGAATTGCCGTAGGAGTGCGGGCGAACTCACAGGAGGGCGATCGATGTTCAGAGCTCGATTGCTCCACAACGAGGAGGCTGCCAATGCCGACCTAATGTTGAAGGAAAGCTCTCGACGAAATCTTTTGCAAAACCACCCTTTTTTCAGGGGTTTTAGGAGTTTGATATTGGCACCCTACCTCCCTTCCTCCCTTGGTTTTGGAGAATCGAGCCTTAGGAAACGATCGCACGCGTGTGCGACCGCCCGCACGTGTATGATACTGCTGTAGGTGGGCGAGTACCCCAGCTTGAACCGCCCTGGGCTCAATGCTAATCGTCGCAATCCTGTGGTACGGCGGAGCTAAGCACCCCTCTCGTGGCGTCGACGCCGCAGATATCCGCGCCACACGCAGCCCTGGCACCGCGATGAACAGCGAATCGCTCCCTGCTGTAACACGGGCGTGCTCTGTAAGGCGCAGGGCCAACTGGGGCGGGTCACATGTCAGAACAGCGCAAATATCTCCCAGCGCTCACCCGTTGTCTTGGCTTCAGCAGTTTTGTTGTAGGCTCCGTGGATCACCCCCCCCCCACCTTCCCAAGCCTGGGTCGGCGAAACCCGGCATATAGCTCCGTCCCGCCATTTCGTGGGGATGTGAGGCCAATGGTCGAACGACTACGGCATGCGTTTGCATCAGTACGCCCCCACACCCCAATCTCCACGTTTTCTAGTACAACCGATTCTGTCTGTGGCTTAACCGTGCCTCTTGCTCCCCGATCTCAACGTTTTCGAGTACATCCAACCCTGTCCGGCTCTCACCCGTGCCTCTTCGTTCGTCGTGCCCTGCTTTCTCTCTACACCGTTTCTGCTTTTGCTTCCCTTGCGCGAACGACGCTTCCCAGGAGGCCGGCAACGTGCCGTACGTGACGGACAACCACTTCGGGCTCTACAGAAAGAAGCCGAGAGACATCGCCCACGAGGTGAGCGACCTCTTGGGGGACAGGGAGAAGCTGGAGGCGATGGGGCGGAACGCTAAGTCCATGGGGCGGCCGCACGCCACGCTGGACATCGCGAGGTCGTTGGTGTCCACCATGCTCCCGGGGACGACGGAGGTCGAGCAGCCCCCGTCCACCTCTATGTAGCTAGTGCGCGGTGATGGGGCACATACCGACACATTGTTGTATGCGTAGTTTCCCGGAAAGGAAGCGAACGAGACGTTGTTAGAACAGGGGACTTTTTTTTTTTTTTTGTTAGAAAGAAAGGCGATTATTCGTTTTTTAAGTCGTGGGGCTAGGTGGAGGAAGAGAGGCGGCGGGGGCACAAGTAAATACAGTCGATTCTGTGTCTTGCGTGGAGACTGCTGCTGCGGCTGCTATGCATAGCGCTCGCTGTGCGCGTTTGCAGTGTTGCCTGCCGCCTGGCGTGTTGCCGACGAGCGAACTGGTGGGCAGGAGAAAAGGCGGGTCGGCAAGCAAGTGCTGCTAGAGCGACAGCGGGGTGGGGCTGGGATCGGGGCGACAACTCGCTCGCGCGTGTTGAGTGTTTCCAGCTTCGACCTGACGCATTCTGCTGCTAATGTACATTTGTTTTCTGTGGCGACATTTATCGGTTGGTGCGCTGCGGTTAAAGACCTTTTCCCCTGACATGCGTTGGTGTTTGCGATTTGGCACGGAGAGGGAGGGCACTGCTTGCCAAGCAAGATCGAAGCACGGCTTTGTAGCAACCGCGTGAATGCCTCGTGGGTTATGGACGATTTGTTACTTATTTGTCTCTTTCATTTCGGTAGAACCAAACAGGGAACGACAGGTGTATCTCGAAATAGAATTGAGGGCAAAGTGGCAGGGTAGGTAGGTTAGGGTCTGGGCGGAGGGGCGGGGAGCGGGGCGGCAGCATGGGACCCGAGACGGGGAAAAGCAGTGCAGTGACTATGGGGCGACCTGCGCAGGGTTGTAATCTGTTGTGTTCATGCGTACTGCTGTTCGCCGGGAATCAACCGGGCGCAGGTGTATGTGGGGTTGGGGGTGGGAAGCAGACAGAATACAGAAAAATGGGGGCGTGCGTGCGAGAGGGGAGAAAGAGACCCCGATTACTTGGTAAACTGGAACAAACAGTCCGTCGGAGCAGTCGTATGTAATTCAAGCCATGTGCTCCGGAAATATCATGAGCATGGCAGTTCACCTGGAGACGTCCGAGAGTGTAACAGCTCCCTGACACTGCTGTTACTACAGTGCGGGCCCGCTCGTAAGAGGCACCTGTTTTGAGCAAGTCTCAAACGCCTGATGTGACTCAACGAATATGAATCGGTTACTTTCTAAGCTGCCTTATTCTCGACTTTTTTGTGTGGTGCCGGCGGTTTATTTTGTGGCCTCCGTACGTCGGTACCCGGGGGTCTACGTTCCGGGTAGAGTCTAACCATACGAACCGTGGGGCGTTTACCCTCGCTTGTGCCCGAAACAAGACGGTCCGACTGTAGCACAGCAGTTCTTGTGTTCTTTGTGTGTGTCTGATCCTCTGCTTCCCTCTGCGGTGTTCGCGGCGTTTTTTACCCGCGGAAGGATTCAGGCTTACTCTTCATTCTCTGGGCGACTTGCGAACGACACACAAGAAAATTGAGCCGTTTGTGTACACACACATAAACGTGTTACATTCGCTACCAGATTTTCTCCCAATTCGTATGGTCCCGCCGATATTGGAACTCAAGTCCAAGAGTCAGAACGGCTCCAAAGAAATGGAGAGATATAACTTAGCATCGGAACAAAACATCGGGTTTTGGGGCACAAACAAAACACGAAACAAGTTATAATAGTGCTCCTGCCTCCTCGACATCCCCAAGTATTTCGTTCTGAACATACATAACATGGCCCATTCTGCGGCCTCTTGTTTTACATCCGCTCGACCCTGTTCACTACTATTTAGCTCAGCCACTCGAAGTGAGCGGTTGACCCCAAGCGCCGTTTTGGTCAATTTTGGTCGGTCTCCTCAATAGATGCATCCCCCCCCTCCCGACCCCCAAGAACGCCAACATGTGTGACACACTGAAACCCGTGACAACTTTTTTTTTTGTCGCCGCTCTGGCCGGTCGAAAGATCATTCATTTCCAGGACGTGAGAGCTTGCGGGACGCAGTGCATGACTGCTGAGGTGACAATAAGCGTAGATAGTCGGGCTCTCGAGTACGAGTGTTGGCTTTGCTCCGGCTACGTCAGACAATAACAAGCGCGTGAGCTCAAAGGTCCGTCGCGAAAAGCTGTAGCTAGCACACACACTGGCTTTGAGGTTTGATCGTATCCAACGCAGCACTGCACGCTGTTCCTTGCTGTCCTTGGCATGCCCTTGCCTGCTCTACCTGACTACCACCTGTTGCATCACTGACGCCCCGGCAACTGCAGGCGTGGTCACGGAGTCACTAGAAGTCGTAGCCCAGGCAAGACGGGACGAAGCAGGCGGCCAACAGGTTGCAGCAGCAGCAGCAGCAGCACAACGGGGAGCGGAACAATGGCGAACCAGCAGCGCGGCGCCTTCTACGGCTCGGTGGAGGAGTATGTCAAGGCCCGAGGCGGCAACAGGCCGATCAAGAAGGTCAGTAGCGCGTGCTTTATGGTGGCCGGGTACACGCTAGGCCTCTGGCGTGGTTACGTCTCGGGTGCTGTGTCTGCGTTAGTTAGGTGCGATACATGCACGGTTGGCACTGCTGCATTGTAAGAGGCAGGTGTGTGACGTTTGTGTTGCCGCACGTCAACAACTCTGGTGTGCACGGCGGTAGCTGCAGACACACAGGGCTTGACTGCTGCACACAAAGGGTAGGTGGCGAGTCGAATGATGCCAAGAACTCTTGCTCGATTGCCGGCTTGCTCGGTAGATAAATAGGTTTGTACAAGCGTGCCTGGGACGTGTTTTGTGTCCCCGCGGTCCCGGTCGTTTTGCTGCAATTCGCCGCGCACGCGCATACGTACTGCCGGCCCGCCCATCCCGCGAGAAGCCTGTTGCGTTGTCTGTGCCACAACGCCCGTGGTATTTTGGTCTCCACAACACCCTCCTGGTTCTCTCCGGGTCTCTATGCTGCCAGTCCTCTGTTTGTCCGCCTAGTAATGGTTGGCGTTGGCGAGGGAGCAGCAGAGAGGTTCGCGTGATGCGTGATGCGTCACGTCTCCTGTCACGACACTTCTTGGACCAATTCCGCCGCATTTTTAATTGCATGTATCCCCTCCGCCAGTACGGCGGTTTGTTGCAATTGTTTCGTGCCACTCCACCTACGAGCGCGTTGCCGTGCCAATTGGCGATGAAAGACGGCGTGGCATGGTATCCTCGCAAGCGTTAGCCTGCGCGGCTAGACTGCACCACCATAAATTCGTTGGCGGCGAGAGATGTTTACGGGAAATTTCCCGAGTTTTCGGGTGGATGGGGGTAGCGGGTAGCGGGCGGGTTCTACCGTAGCGGACGCCGACGGCGTTGTCTGTTGTGGGTGGCTATTTGGCAACGCGGGTTACTCTCCGTTCTCGCTAGGGCCCACAGCTTGAAATTGGTCAGTAACACCCCTCTGGTGGTGTCTACGGCTTGGTTCGCAAAGCCAGCAGCCGAGACAAAAGAAAGGCCGCTCGTGTTTATGACTCCCCGGCAATTTAGAAGTGTTTCATTCATTATCCCGTGGGTACAGCAGTATCTCGCAACAGCAGCATCCGCCTGCAGGACGGTCTTGACTGCTTCACTTGGGAACACACTATTGTTCCGCCGTGGTGGCACCTGACGGCTTCCATAATTTCACAAAATATATTAGTTGCCGCGAGGAGGGTGTCACGGGTCCTTCCTCTTTGACCCGCTTAGTAAGTGAACAATCAAGTCGAAGGCCGTTTGAGTATCAACATTCACGAACTACCAGAACCGTATCGAGATTGAACATAACGGCCTCGAGCATCAAGAGATTTGGACGCTTCACATCGTCAGGGCGAACCATGACATACCTGGCAGGAAGTCGCTCTGGAGTGTCCCCACCAGATACGGCACGTATTGGTCACACCTTTTCCCACGCAGCAGCAGTGCGTTTTAGAGGGGTAGCACCTGTATGTTCGATTGATGTATTGCCTGTTTTGCCCTCAAATTGTTGACGGTATCCGCTTTCCACCCGCCGCCGGTCCTGCCCCGCCTTTTGGTCCGTATGTTTTGCTTTGTTTTTTTCTTCTCTCCGTCCGAACTCGGGCTCCGCTGGACGAACTTCCGCAACAACACGCCGACGACCCGTACCGGCAGATCCTCGTGGCAAACAATGGAATCGGCGCGGTTAAGGCCATCCGTTCCATGCGGAAATGGGTGAGAGGGAGGGACAAAGGGCGCCAGAGGGGTGGGGGGCAGAGACAGGCAGAGAGGATTGAAGCGAGGGGGGAGGGGGGGGCATGCTCATGTTTTGCATGTCTTAGTTCTTTGACCATTGACCATTGAGGCCCGGGGGGTGGCAGGAGTAGAGGGGAGGCAGCCTTTTGAGCAAGGGGTTACTCTTCTTGGAATTGTTGGGTGGGAAGAGCGATGCCGTGGCGAGACTCACGCTTCGACAGGCGTGCGCGGTATGCGGAATGGCTTGTGTGTCTTGTGTTCATTTTAGCGGGTTCTTTTTTTTACGCCACGACGGTTTTATTTTGGAGAATGTGCGCCTGCCGCACTCCTTTTTTCCGGCATAGAGCTGAAGCGGGTCCGATTACGATTAGCCCGGGCTAAGGTAGCAGGCCTGGACAGCGTGAGAAGAGAGGGTTTCATCAAGAATCAACCCATCTGTCAACGGGATCGGGTGCGCTACGGCGGTACATGCCGATGAGGCACCCATCAATTGTGCCAGGGTGCTCGCAATGCCTGTGCCTAGCTACAGATGTTACCAACGGCTTCCCGCGTTGGCCACCTTATCCCAACGAGCCACCACTTATCACACGCGGAACTCCTCGTAAACCCCCATCCGTCCTATCGTGAAACCCATCCTGGCCGTAACCAAGGCATACGAGACGTTCGGGAAGGAGCGGGCGGTGCAGTTCGTGGCCATGGCCACGCCGGAAGACCTTCGGGCTAACGCCGAGTACATCCGCATGGCGGACGAGGTGGTGGACGTGCCAGGGGGCAACAACAGCAACAACTACGCCAACGGTGGGTGGTGCTTTATTTTTTGTGTTTCTTCTTGTTAAGAAGAACAAGACGGAGTAGATTTGGTTTTAATGGAGGGAGGGAGGATCGCTCAAATAGTTGGGAGAGCGAACGAGCATCCCTTGAATATCTAAGAGAAGGAGCATTCCTTGAAGAGGGTCACAGCTCGAGGCACGCGGTCGGTCGTGCAGCTAACCAAGAACAAGCACCAACGGCGGAGGTCCCGAGCGTTTAGATCTTCTGACTTTACACGGAACCCCGCGTTGGCTTCTTGAGAGTCACACGGAGAGGGGGAATCGAAGCAACACCTGGGGGGTCGATCGACGGACGCGCTCTCTGTTTACTTCCGTGGTGGCTTGTATCATGTGGCCAATCTCTCAGACTATCTCTCTCTCTCTCTCTCTCTCTCTCTCTCTCTCTCTCTCTCTCTCTCTCTCTCTGTTACTCCTCTCATTGTTTAACCTCCGTTGCAAAACTTTTACCGGTGCCAATGGGTCGACTCAAACACCTTGGTTCACCGGCTGATTCTTGCGCCGGCTCGACCGGAACGTGTGGATGACCTGCCCCGGGCGCGGATATGGATGAACCGCCAATCGACGGATACGGAACGAATGGTTCCCACGGATGATGAATATGGAACTTGCGGCCCGTCGTGGTCTTAACGGAAACAGTGATGCTTATCGTCGAGATCGCGGAGCGCTGGCGCGTGGACGCGGTGTGGGCGGGCTGGGGCCATGCGTCGGAGAACCCGTTGCTGCCCGACACCCTGGCGGCCACCGCTAGGAAGATCGTTTTCATCGGGTGAGACGGGGGGGGGGGTACTCATAGTCGTGCAGCTGCCGTAGTCGGTTAGGCCATTGACCTCGCATCCCTACAAAGCCGGGACGGGGCACGGGGGGGGGGGGGGGTACACATAGTCGTGCATGCCGTAGTCGTTTGACCATTGACCTCGCATCCCTACAAAGCCGGGACGGAGCACGCCGGGTTCTCACCGGACCAGGCTCTCACATCACCAAGCGCGAAGCGCCGTGAGGTATTTGGCGAGTCGCATGAAGGGTGAGCTGCATCCTGCTAAGGGTGTTCGGCATCTTGTGCTTACTTCCTTGCGTACGGATGACAGCTACGTATGACTTAATTTATTTTCTGGTGCTTTCACTTCCGGAGACAGTTGTAAGCACGGTGTAACTGCCTCGAGGATGCTTGACCATTTAACACAACGTGGTGCGATCATCCCCCGTTGCGCGGAGTGAGGGTTCTCGACCCCGCACAACATGATCTACTCGACCACCATTATGGTTACCGCCAAAAAAAAAACGAGGTAAAAAACAAAAACGGTAACCTGGTTGCCGAGTTCACGAAGTGAATTGACTTGTTTTACAACGTCGTTGCCAAGCGACGAAAACCCAATCCCGATGGCAAACACCGAGTGGGGGGCTTGTTTGACAACGTCGTTGCCAAGAGACGAAAACCCAAACCCCGATGGCAAACAAGGCCGGGGGGGGGGGTGAATGACTTAATTTATTTTCTGTTGCGTTCACTTCCACGGGGGGGGGAGGGTGATAAGTTTGTGGCAACGAGAGAAGGATGTCGAGTAGGAATTGAATCGGCATTAGATTGACATTTCCATTTTTTATCGTCGACAAAACGAGAGAGAGGGAGAACAACGTGTCTGTCTGATAGGACAACAACTCTTGTGACTACGAGAAAAAGACCTGGAGGAGGGATCGGCATTAAGATTGAGCGGCATTGCCACACCCCATCTTCGACGCACGTGGTCGCACCTACTCTTAAAGAAGAAAAATCGATGTGTCGGGGAATACAAGGGGGGGTAGTTTCTTACGTAGAGCTCCACCTACCCAAGAGGGTCGATCGGGGGTTGGATGCGTTTGCGTGTTTGTCGGCAGGTGTGAGAAGTTCCGGCGTGGTTCTTACCCTTACCCATGTGAACGACAACAACAAAAGGGATCTACAGTAGTAGTCTATCTGGAGAGACCAGACGAAAAGGAAGGATGTGGTCGTGGTCACGTGGTGTGGTTTTTGCCTACTACATGGACGCTTTTGTTGTTGATGTCGGCGCAGCGGGATCGCCTACGCAGGATTTTAAGAGTATCTAGAAAAAAGGATAGGGAGGGGGCACGCAGACCCTATCCCTATCCCTTACCCTTATCCCCAAAGCACGGATTTAATGCTTTATCCCATATGTTTGCTTACTTAATCAATTGTGCTGCGTAGACTACTGGCGCAGCGATGCAGGGAGTGTCTTGCGCGACGTGCGAGCTCTGTGCTACCCCAAGCCCACGAGAAGGCCGTTTGTAGGTAGTTCTCACGGCAATGCGCACACCAACCAAGGCAGTGTGCGAAGTTTTTTTTTTTTTTCGTTTCTTAAGGGAGTGAGGGTTAGGCGATGAAGCTACACCAAGAGAACCGCGCAGATAACCCGCGACGTTGGATTGGGTGTTCATCTTGTGACCTCTCTTGCACATGTATATTACCACGCCCTTCCTTCGTCCACCCGTTCGCAGCCATACGGCAGCTTCGACATTCCAACGCACCTCTCTTAACACGTGTAACCAAGCCCTCCCTCGTTCACCTGTTGTTGGTGCACGACGACGCCGCCACATCGAACGCCCGAACAGCCCCTCCGGCCCGCCCATGAGAGCCCTGGGAGACAAGATCGGGTCGACGATCATCGCACAGTCCGCCGGCGTGCCAACGATCGCCTGGAACGGCGACGGTCTCCACGTGAGTGGTATTTTTTGGGAAGACGGCAGTCGTCGGTGTGGTCGTGCGTTAGTCTCTTGAGAACGGGTGGGCCATGGTCATTGGCACAGGCTTGTTGTTTTTTCGGGGTATGAAGAAAGCATTTACTTATCATACCTGGAATACCCCGCCCCTGATTTCAGGTATACCCCCCACTTCTACCCGTCTAGTACTGTCTACCTCTCCGGGAGCGGGTGGGTGATGGGTCTTTTGCAACGGCAGTCGTTGGTGGTGGTCGTATGCATATGCACTGCTTTTTTGGCTCTCTGGGAGGGGGTGGGTCATGGTCCCTGGCAAGACCGGCATGTCGTCGGCGGCGGTCTTGTGTACTGCTGTTTAGCTCTCTGGGCAACCGGTGGGTCATGACCGCCCCCTGCGCCTGGTTCCTCATTACAACCGTCGAGGGAAGGGTGGAAAGCCTTTCCTCGCATGCGTGGCGCGTTGCGTCAACACGTGCTATGGAGCCACATTGCGTGGTGTGGCTCCCCTGACAACAGTGGCATCACCACAACCCGCCCGCGTCGTGGTGACGGTCTGAAAGCTTGGCCGGGTTGCCCTTGACAAGTTCATGACGGTCGCGCGCTTTTTTTCTTTATTCTTCTCTTGGGCAGAGAATTAGCAGCTATAAATAACTCGCTCGTGTGGGTGATGAGGACTCTCGTTGCTCGTGTTGCTCGATAGAAACGATCCACACATGCATCCACAAGCACAATTTGTTGGGCACATTCCCTGCTTGGGGGGGTTAATTGGCCTGTGGCCACGAAAGGCGTGCGCGTCAGTTTCACCCGCTCTGCGGACGTTAAGAGGGCGCGGAGCAGAGGCCGGGACGTGTTTGATACGTCAAGACAACAACAACAACAACAACAACAACAACAACAACAACAACAACGACAACGACAACAACATCAATAACAATTAACAACAACAGTCAACAACAACAACAACCACCACCACCACCACCACCACCCCTTCTTTCTGATGTTTCTGTCTCGACTGCCGTATGCGTCGCACAACAGGCGGACTACGCAGACGGCGGCATCCCCGACGACGTGTACGCCAAGGCCAACGTTACCACGGCCGAGAAGGCGGCGGAGGCTTGCGAGCGCATCGGGTTTCCGGTGATGATCAAGGCGTCGGAAGGGGGCGGGGGCAAGGGCATCCGCATGGTGAGCAACAAATGCCATCGTGTTTGTTGTGGTTGCCGTTGTCTACGCAGGGAAGAGGGGACTTTTGGGGGGGAGCTTGTAGGGGGGGGCGGGGCGGTGGCATCGCGGAGCCGTTGTCAATATAGTGTGTGATCGTTCGCCTGTAGATTCGGCGCGAAGGTGTGGAACGCGTAGGGTTAGCCCGAGTGTGGTGCGAACAACGGTTGTTCCCCCGCACACCCTCTTCGCGTGCCTGCCACGTCTTATTCATCGTGGGACATCTTATTGATGGTGGCACAGCCGATGATCTTTGCATATGATCGCAGCAGCAACCCTTTCAGCCGCACGCCTACTTTTTTTTTCTTTTTTGTGGATGCCCCGGCAGTCGACTGGTGCATCGAAACAACGCTTTCACAGCTACTGCACAGATTGTGTTTGGATGAACACCACTATTTTTTTTTTTTTTTGTGCGCCGGCGGCGTCCGGATGCTGTGTCACAGGTAGGGGAAGCGACGGGCGTGGCGGCGGCGTACCGGCAGGTGGCGTCGGAAGTCCCCGGCTCCCCCATCTTCGTCATGCGCCTCGCGCCCCGATCGAGGCACCTGGAGGTCCAGCTCCTGGCCGACACCTATGGCGAGGTGTGCATTGCTGCTGTACAGTGTGGTAACCAATTAGCGCTTAGGCAGGAAACGTGATCGTTAGGTAGGCTGAATCGTGTCCGTACGATAGATACCGCACACACACCGGGCTTGTTTTTTAGCCGCTATCGTTAGGTAGGTTGAATCGTGTGCATACGATAGACACCGCACACACACTGGGGACTTGTTTTTTAACAGCTATCGTCAGGTAGGTTGAATCGTGTGCATACGATAGATACCGCACACACACCGGGGAATGGTTTTTAACAGCCCGATTACTGGTCCGCAGCAAAACAAAACACAACAGTGTCGGTGCCCGAAAGTGTCGGGAGGCGTTGCGACCGTGTTTCGTCGAGGGCTTTCCGAAAACGCATCGTTTCATTTCGGCGTCCTCTTTTTTATGTCGCGGAGAAATGGACCTTTTGAAGGATCGATCCAGCGGGCGGTGACATCTTTCGCAAACCTATGGTACAGCTATTGTGCGCGCCCCCGTGCGCACCAATTCTTGCTGGGGGGACGTTACCTCCTTGCATTTTCGCGACGTCGTGTGTGTTGTGGACGCACGCTAATTTTTTTTGTCGTCGTTCGATGTTTTGCTTTTTTTTTTTTTCCGCGTGCGTTTGGGGGGGGTGCGTCTGGGCCAACCACAGGCGATCGCTCTTAACGGACGAGACTGCTCGGTGCAGAGGCGCCACCAGAAGATCATCGAGGAGGGCCCGGCTGTCGTGGCTTCCGCGGAGGCGTGGGGGAACATGGAGAGGTCTGCGGTGCAGCTCGCGAAGAAGGTGTGTGTGTGTGTGTACGTCTTTGTTATTAGCATCGACCGCGCTGACCGGCTGACCAATGAAAATACGTCAGTCTTATTATAGTGCGGTTGAAATCACGAAACGCTTCTATCTGCCATGAACTGGGAGGGACCCCGTGAGGTGTGTGTGTGTGTGTGATAGCTGTTAGCATCGACCGCGAGATGTACATCTGGCTGATCGATGTAGACGTCATCGTGTGGTTGTGTGGTTGTGTGTGAGTGCGTGTGTATTATTTTCTTGGTGAGCGTCGACCGCGCTAACCGGCTGGCCAATGAAAAGACGTCAGTCTTGCAACGGGATAAAAGAACACGAACGTTTTCTAGTTTAAGGGTACGGGTGTGTGTGTGTGATAGCTTACATCGACCGCGCTATGTATATCCGGCCGACCAATGAATAGGCCTCAAGTGTTTGTGTGTTCTGTGTGTGTGTGTGTGTGTGTGTGTGTGTGTTTTTTTTTGTGTTGTTGATTTGGCACGGACCACGCTTTACGGCCCTAATCTGTTGTATGTTATCGTTGTTGTTGTTGTGGTTGATTCCCCCTCAAAGGTGGGGTACTGCAACGCGGGTACGGTGGAGTACCTGTACTCGATGGACGCCAAGGACTTCTTCTTCCTGGAGCTAAACCCTCGCCTGCAGGTCGAGCACCCCGTCACGGAGATGATCACCAAGGTGCGGAGGCGCGTTCCGGCGTAAGAAAAACGTACATCACACATTATATATAGTACGAAAGCATACCAAAGTCTGTGGTACGGAGGCGTGTTCGCGCGTGAAAAAAGAGCACGATAGCACCGTGATGTTTTCTTTTGTGAGGTTCATGCTGGTGTTTTGAACCGTTTGTGATGTGGCACGGAGGCGTTGTTCGTGCGTAAAGAAAAGCACGAAAGCATCGTGCTGGTTTGTGAGGTTCGTCCGTGGTGTTTTTGTGTGACATGTGAAAAGGGCATCCTGTGGGGGCCGCCGAGGGGCTACAAGAGCTCTCGGCAGAAACTGCTACTGTTGATACAGGCAGTGTTCACGAGATGTTCGCATTTTATGTTGTGTCACAGGGGCGAGTGCGATGAGTAGAGGATGAAAAAAAAAAAAAAGTGGTGGTTTGCACGTTAAGACGTTACAACGAACATGAGGTCCGGCGCATGCTGTGGTTTGGTGGCACTGCATAGAGTAGTCTCAGTTGAGGGTTTATGTTAACACAAACGTAGCCCGTTCGGGCGTCTCCTTGTACCCCACCACCACCAACGCCGCTGCTGCCTTTACCGCTCCTGCTACCGCTCCTGCTCCTGCTCCTGCTTCTGCAACCGCCGCTTCTACCTCTCTACTGCAAACTCTACCGCTACCGCTATCCCTACAAAGGTAAACCTGCCGGCGGCGCAGCTCCAGGTGGCCATGGGCCTCCCCCTCCACATGATCCCGGACATCCGCCAGATGTACGGCCGCGAGCCTCACGGCACCGACCACATCGACTTCGCTAACGGTGAGAGGGGGAGAGAGACGCAAGAAACTTGTCTTCATGCACGAAGCGGGAACTGAATGTATCAAGAATAACGCCTTCGGGGGAGTGGTTCCGGCTCTTGTGCTTCCCGTGGGGGGGGGGGGGGGCGTAACCTTAGGTAGGTTAGGAACATTTGATTTGACAGTTGCCCATGACTCAATTTTTTCGTGATGCGCAAAAAAATTGGCCACCCCACGAAGCAACACACGCAGCAGAGCGTACGTACACACGTTACGATATTTTGTTGATACCCCTTGTTCCCTCCTCTCCTTTTCGTCACCCCATCCCTGTCTTTTCTGTCTCCTTTTGCCACCCCCCCGCTCGTTCTTCTTTTTTTTCGGTGGTGCTCTTTTTTCGCAGAGGAACGGCCACCGGCGCAGGGCCACTGCATCGCCGTCCGTATCACCGCCGAGAATCCCGACCAGGGTTTCCAGGTAAGCGATAGCATCTCATGTAGTTCGTTACTCCATGCGTAACCGTTGCTCGGAATTTCAACTCACCACCTTTTATTGTCCTTCCTCCTCCACGGAGCAGACACCGGAGACATGCCGGTGGTGAGTGTTGACTACGATGTCATGCGCCATAGTCACTTCTCCATTGATAAGAGGGGGCCTGGGGTTGCCGTGTGCACCAGGACAAGGGACGGCGAGTAGGCTATACTCCGTATCCGTTAGCGGTGGGCCAATTTAGTGGAAGGTGCTTGTGTGGTTTTTTGTATCCTCGTTCATTGTCCCCCCCCCCCCCTCCCCCCCCTTGCTCCGACGCCCGCTTTCCCGCCCCCGTCCCGCCTACCTAAACGTTGGAACGTGATGATTTGCTGCACACCTTGGATGTGACGCGACGGGATCGTGCGATGCGGTGGGATCGGAATTGTTTGCGCGGCGCGATGGGATGGGTGCGGTGGTGTTGAACCTCGAATCGTCTTCGGCGCTTGGAACGTAGCCCACCAGCGGCACGATCAAGGAGCTCAACTTCCGCTCCACGCCCGACGTGTGGGGATACTTCAGCGTGGACAGCTCGGGGTGGGTATTTCAGCACGTTTTGCGAAACAGCAGATTGGTTGTTCGTGTGGGTGTTGGCCGGTAGTTGGTACTGCAGTTTAGCTTTTTTTTCGTGCACGCCGCTAAATAGCGCTATAGCGATTGGTTCTGTCCGGTCGCGTTGGTTCTGTTGCCTACTCGTGCGTTCTTTGCAGGGCCCAAATATCGCTGCGTTCGCGTTTAGCTTGTCTAGGATGCCTCTAAGCCTCGCCTCTCCGACCTGGTTGCCGTTTTCTCTTGCTAACTACAGTGCTATTCACCGAACGGAGATTTTCGGTACAGTCTCAGTTTCTTACTATCTTGTCGCCACCGCCGAGCGATAGACACCTCCTCGTTGTGTGGGTGTAAGTTAGTCGTAGGATCCGCCGCTAAGCTGTGTTTACTTGTCCCTGGTTTCTTGTTTCCCGGTAAAAGTTGGGCCTAACCGTATCTCAACAGTTCTTTTCTCAAGAGCGGGCCGGCACAGCAGTACTGGCTATACGACTTACGAGACTACGGTGCTCTTCCTTTTACCCCACCTCGCAACTTCCTCCACACCGTCCGTTGATCTATTTACGGTAGCAGTCCGTCCCATTTACCGTGGCGGTGTAAGGGTCAGATGTTGTTATGTCATGATGATTTCGACGCTATGTGCCGATAGGATCAACAGAAGATGTTAGGTGTGGGTTAAGATCCCTCCGCGCTCCGCGTGCGATCGCCCCCCGTATCCGTCCTCGAACCCCACCCCCCCCTTTGCTCCGGGATAAAACCGCGGGAACCCCATTCTGACCCCCCTCCCTCCCTTTCGGAACTCGTCCTGTCCCGTGCCCCCTACTACCCCTTCTCCGCTACGTCAACGTCATTTTGTCCTTTGTTCCCGCCGCGCCCTCCCTGTTTTCTTGCCCGCGTGCGTGTTCGTACCGCCAAAAAAAGATTGGTGCACGAGTTCGCCGACTCTCAGTTCGGTCACTTGTTTGCGAGGGGGGGGGACCGCGAGACGGCGCGCAGGCACATGACGGTGAGAGCACGCTGCAGCGCTCTCGCACTGCTGCCGTACGGTCGTGGCTAGTGGTATCGTTTTTCTTGAGCGTGTGTTTTGTGGTTTTCGAATGCGTTACACCCCATACATTCCGTTCCTGGTATTGTTTTCGTATTTGTATTTGTTTGCGCTCGAGCGTTGTGTAGCCGGAGAGGAACGGTCTTTCCCTGTGGTGTGCAAGACGGGGGCACCGTACATTCGTCGCGTGTGTTGGTCGCCATCGATGGCATAGTCTTGCGGCGTATTTTTTCGTTGCCCTTCTTCACTGCTGTGTTACTTCGTGTGAGTCTATGCTTGTCACCCGGTTATCGGTTTCGAAGTGTGCGATAACCGTACGTCTATGCTCTATTGTTGCGTATCACACGATGGCGGTCGCTTTCCAAGTGTGCGATGACGACCACACCAACCAACCCAACCGCCGTACATGTAGCACGCCGACGACACGCCCACACACGCCAACCAACAACCACCGACCGGCAGGTTGCCCTGAAGGAGCTCTCCATCCGAGGGGACATCCGCACGACCGTCGAGTACATCGGGGAGGTGCTTCAGAGCGAAGATTTCATCGCCAACAGGATAGACACGGGTTGGTGAGTCGGCCTGCTGAGCGCTTTCACACAACGCCGGGATGCCAAGCTCAGCCAATGCATGCTGTCAAAAGAGCAGCGAGAGGGGGGAGGCAGTGCGGGTTAACTACTGTGGAGCCCCTCCCCTTTCTCTTCGGGTGCACTTTAGGACGAGAGCTTAGTTGAATCTAGGACCCTTTTTTTCTGTGATCCTCTCGTTGTAAACAGTTTTTCTCTGGTCGATTGGGTGTTATTTCTTGTTTGCTCTCCACACGCGTTCGCCGCGACCCGCCCTTTTCCTCCGCCGCGCCCTGACGGATGTCCCCTGCCTGATGCCGACCGAAGTTAGACCATATCACCACCCTCCTCCTCCTCCTCCTCCTCCTCCTCCTCCTCCTGATGACGAACTTAAACCAAATCATCACCCCCCTCAGCCTCTTCCTCGTCCTCCTCCTGATGACATGAAACCAAATGAGCACCCCCCTCAGCCTCTTCCTCGTCCTCCTCCTGATGGCATGAAACCAAATAAGCACCCTTCTCCTCCTCCACCACCACCTTCTCCTCTTCCTCGTCCTCCCTCAATCCCTCCCTCCCTCCCTCCTAATCTCTTGTGTGTTCAGGCTGGACGTGCGCATCGCCGCTGCCAAGGACGGGTCCCTCCTCGCCACGCGGATGCGGAAGGTGGACAGCCACCTGGCCGTGGTGGCCGGGGCGGTTATCCTGGCCCACGAAGACGTGGAGAAGCGGACGCAGACGTTCCTTGAGATGCTCGGCAAGGGTAAGCTAGCTCGACTCTGATGTTGCTCCTCTTTTGTTCGTTGTTGTGTTTTGCCTGCTTTTTATTTGCAGATATATATTTACAAACACAGGAGAGAATTCCCGTTCGAGACAAAACCACAGCAGTGGTCGAAGGGGATGCGAATGGAAGAAATCCAGACGAAGTTTTTTTTATCGGGCTGATTGTGAAGAAAGAAGAGAGGTATGTAGAGTAGTGTTTTTCAAAATTTGCCTTTCGGGCACACAATGGCCGCTTCTTGTTGGCGTCGTGTGTACCTCTCGAACCGCCCGACTTTTCTACGTTCTTCTTTGCGGCGAGTCCACGCGGGGGTGGGGAGGGGGGCGATCAGGTGCCAGGTATGCCTGCCCTCCTAGCCAAGACAACACGGTGTGTACGCCCTTGCGTCGTCCTTTCTTTCAGTTCTCACCACCGCTTCTTTTCTCTCAAAACACGATAATATTTGTCTCAACCCTCACTCACCCTCTCACTCTCCAGGGCTCCTGCCGCCCAAGGAGCTGCTGGCTACCTCGAAGACTGTGGACCTTATCTACGAGGGGGTCAAGTACAGCCTCGTCTGCTGCCAGGCCGGGCCCCGTTACTTCACCGTGACCGCTCTCAAGGGCGACGAGGGGAAGGTCGGCGGCGGGAACGCGCTGGTGGAGGCGCAGTGCAGGCCGCTGGCGGACGGGGGTTACCTGCTGGTTATCGCTGGGAAGAGCCAGGTGGGCGAGGGGGGAGGAGGCAGGGACAGAGAGAGGGAGGGAGGGAGAGAGAGAGAGAGAGAGAGAGAGAGAGAGAGAGAGAGAGGGAAAGGAGGGACAGGGACAGAGACATACGCAGACAGCCAGACAGAATGACCGGAATATAGCGAGAGAGGGAGAGAGAGAGAGAGAGAGAGAGAGAGAGAGAGAGAGAATGGAGAGGGACAGAGACGTAGACAGACTGACGGAACGACGGGGAAATCTAGTAAGCCAGAGAGAGAAGAAGAAGGATGGAGAGGGACGGAGACATAAAAGACAAGAGAGAGACAGGCAGACAGACAAGACAGGGAAAGATGAAGAGAGGGAGAGGGAAGGAGAGAGCCAAAAGGGAGGCCCAGCGTGGGTGTTTCTTTTCTGAAGAAGCCACGTAAGAAATTCCAGTCAACCATCAAAACCGTTGCAACAGCAACACAACAGCTAAATCTTCCGCCCGCCGCCCGTTCCCCACCACGGAACACGAAAACCTTGTTGTCGATGCCACGTTGTGTTTCATAGGTGGTGTACGCCAACCAAGAGGCGTCGGGGCTCCGGCTGTCGGTGAACGGCAACACTTGCGTGTTTACCAAGGAGTACGATCCGGCCTGCCTCGACACGGACGTTGCCGGAAAGCTAGCCCGCAGGGTGGTGGCGGACGGGGCAAGGGTGAAGGAGGGAGAGGTGAGAATTTTGCGCGCGCAGGGGGGGAGGCGGGGGGGGGTGTACTCATAGTCGTGCATGCCGTAGTCGTTAGACCATTGACCTCGCATCCCTACAAAGCCGGGACGGAGCACGCCGGGTTCTCACCGGACCAGGCTCTCACATCACCAAGCGCGAAGCGCCGTGAGGTATTTGGCGAGTCGCATGAAGGGTGAGCTGCATCCTGCTAAGGGTGTTCGGCATCTTGTGCTTACTTCCTTGCGTACGGATGACAGCTACGTATGACTTAATTTATTTTCTGGTGCGTTCACTTCCAGAGACAGTTGTAAGCACTGTGTAACTGCCTCGAGGATGCTTGACCATTTAACACAACGTGGTGCGATCATCCCCC
>FN649733.1:2565268-2579371 GCA_000310025.1 Ectocarpus siliculosus
TTGCAAGAATGGCAGAGGCTGGGTTTGCCACAAGACGGTTCTAACGCCACCGTTTTCGACGCCGCCGCTCTTTCGGCCGTGGAGCAATCGAGCTTTGAGAATCACTCAAGGGGTGTGGTGTCTTGTGTCACGTACGGTCAATCCCTCTCAACAATCTGAAATTATCGAGGTTCGCCCCACGTGACAAAAGTCAGGCCGAGCCTCGTCGGTCATTTGTTCGAACGGGGGGGTGCAGAAACCTCTTGTGTAAGGTATTTGCCATGGACTTGATTGGAGCGGTAGGTGCATGGACAGGCAGCCTTTGACGGACATGCCGCGTGTAGAGGCCGCCCGGCGCACCACTAAACAAGAGCGATAGCCGTGCGGATTCTGAGGCATATTTCGAGGAACATACATACAAACTCTCCCCTTTGCGTCACGCCGAGCCAAGCCTACCTGTGATGTATCACGGGACCTTTCCCTTTCTGAAGCTGATCCGGCACGGGAAGCGAGAGGTAACGACTCTCAACGCACAGTCAGCACGCTACTACTCTGGACGCGCAGACAACAACAACAACAACAACAACAACAACAGCAATCTCGACAATGGGGAGGAGCATCATCCTACTCCTGCCTCATTCGTGCAACCTCCACCCCCCACCCCCTCCTGGACTTGTTGTTAGGTGGTGGGCGTGGGAGGCGGCGGCGGTAATGCCGTCGTGCGCATGACTCAGCAAACCATACCCGGGGTGGAATTTTGGTGCCTCAACACCGATGCCCAGGTGGGTGGGTAGCCCTGCCCTGTCCCGTGATTTCGGCTGGGCTGGCCATGGCGTATCGCGTTGAGGTTGTTACCGCCGTGCCTGGTACATGGCTGAAAAGATTTATTGTCCGTTTCTTTCCGTTGTGGCGTGCGAACACCACCAGGTATGGGAAAGGTACGTTGTAACAATCTCGGTGTTTTGACCGGGCTTGCGGTGCTAGCCATGTGCGTGTTTGAGTGTAAATTTTAGGCGATGTTGAGAGGTGTAGGTAACTTGTTCATGATGCGCCCAGTCCGCTCTAGAGGACACATTTGCCGCTCACTTCCGCTCCCCCACCTTCCCCCCTCCCCCCGGCCCACCTCCCTCCTCTTCCCCGCGCCCTTGCCCTGCACTACTGCCTCTCCCGTGAACTACGTTGTTCCCTCGCTACGCGTTCTGACTCCACTGCTTTGTGTGTCATCTTTGGCTTGACGCAGGCGATCAACAGCATCCCGGAGGCGATCAAGACGTTACAGGTCGGAAATGACGTCACCAGGGGGCTTGGTGCGGGGGGCGTGCCGGACATCGGGAAGCGAGCGGCGGAGGAGAGCCGAGCCGATATCGCGGAGGTGGGTGCTTTGGGGTAGGGCGAGGGTTAGGTGCACGGCAACAAGCGTGATCGAGAACAGAGATACTGAGCGAGTGGGAGGGAGAGAGAGAGAGAGAGAGAGAGAGAGAGAGAGAGAGAGAGAGAGAGTACACACAGAGGGTGTGTATGAGAGAGAGGGAGAGAGAAAGACACAGGGAGAAAAAGAAAGAGGAAGATCCGCTCACAGGATGGGCGGACAAGGAGCTCTTAGGGGGAAAGGCACGTAGCACACAGGTGTTGTGTCTGCATGTGCACCCGCTACTGAGGAAGACCCGACCCACAGAACGAAGAGAGACAGAGAGAGCAGCGTGCTCACCTCTTGTGTGGCATGTGGCATGGCGCTAGAACTAGCTGAGGGAGGTTAAGGAGCAAGTTCGAACGGTAGGTTACCGTCCGGTTCCTGCGTCCCGGGTGTGGCGTTCCGTTTCCTTGGAGCAACCCCCCCCCCCCCCCCTTCCTTTTCTTCCCCCTTTGGCCCTGACGGCTACCGTGATCGTCCAGGGGGGCCCCGGAACAAAAATGGTGTTCGTCCCCGCGGGCATGGGGGGCGGGACGGGTTCTGGGGCCCCTCCCCTCGTTGCCCACGTGGCGAAAGAAATGGGAGCCTTGACGGGGGGCGTGGTGACCAAGCCCTTCGGGTTCGAGGGGCGCCGCAGACTGTCTCAGGTGGGAGGGAGGGGGGCGTACAAAGGGAGACAGAGTTCCACCCCGCGTGCGTGATACCGTGGATGTGCTGGTTTCACCCGTCGCGCTTGTTGCAAGCAGCTCTGAAAACCCAACCGCGGGGCGGCCGCCGTGAGCTTAGCTTGCCTGAGAAGAAGGCCGACGCGTGTCTCTTCCCTAGCAAGGCGGCAGTGCTAGCGCTCACGACACCCGTCTGACCTACTCTCTATCTTCTTTTGTTGGTCATGCTGGTAAAAACATTGTTTTCCTAAATCCGCATTTTGTGTTGGCAGCAGCTTTCTTCTTCTGGAGTAACTCTTGAGAGAACGGTGTTGTATGCGCGTCGTGTGTTCGCTGCTGCAGGCGAGCGCCGCCATCAACGAGCTTCGCGGGGCGGTGGACACGCTTATCGTTGTGGCGAACGACCGGTTGCTGGAGGTCGCCGGCTCTGGCATCCCCCTTGAGCGGGCGTTTAGCGTGGCCGACGACATCCTTCGCCAGGTGATGAACCAAGCGCCGAGTGCTGATTGAAACGCATCAACAACAGATCTTGCGTGTGTCGGCGGGGGGGGGGGTGTATTCATGTAAAACGCTTGCGGTAGTCGTTAGACCAATGACCATGCGTCCTCGAGAGGACGGATCACATGGTGGTGGTGGAGGGGGGCGGTCGTCTGCATGGGGTAGCCGGCGATGTTGTGAACCCATGAGTTGTACCACAGGAGAGGAGAAGGTGGTAGCGGACGTATGTGCTCCGTGGGGTTGAAGATGTTGTGTGTTAAGCGTTGTCTTCGTTGTATTGTTGTTGTTGTCGTGTGGACTGCTGGTGCTGTTGGCGCCGCCGTTGGTGCTGCTGCCGCCCGTCTGTGTGTGTGGTGCCTTGCACTCACTTCACGCTCCGTTTTATTTTCGGTGTCATCCAATTTTTTAACGCTACCCGCGCTACCGCTCCTTCACCGTGCTCCTGACGGCGTGCTGATTCTTCCGTTCGCTTGCGGTCGATGTTTCGATTATCCAGGGGGTGGTAGGTATCTCCGAGATCATCGTTAGGCCGGGGATCATCAACGTCGATTTCGCGGACGTACGGTGAGTGGTTGAAGTGCTTGTGAGGGCGGGGTGGGGTGGGGTGTCGGCTCCTGCGATGCGTCGGTGTCGATTTTTCGCTCACACTTAACGAGCGATTTCCAAGGAGATGAGGACGGGGGAGGGGGTACCTCCCGCACCTGCATCCGTCGCCAAAAGGTTCCTCCTCAAGCTCTTCAAAGCTTGTGTTTGTCTTGAAGTACTCCCCCCTCCCCCCCGGGTGGATTGTCACCGCTTGATCTATATGTAGACATTATACCAGCGCCAATCCGCTGACCAACCAACAGGCATCAGTTTCGCCGGGATTCAGTCTTTTGAGAACCGCGGCCGCCGCCGCCGCCTCTTGTACCTACCCGTGCCTTGCTTATCCATCTGCTTCACGGCAGTTCGGTGATGAGCAACGCGGGAACGGCGCTGATGGGCATCGGCTCCGGGGAGGGCAAGACGAAGGCGGAGGACGCCGCCAACGCCGCCATCTCGTCCCCGCTGCTCGACTCGCCGATCGACAAGGCCAAGGGGATCGTGTTCAACATCATCGGGGGGAACGACATGTCCTTGCAGGAGGTGCGAAGAGGGCGCGCGGCGGCGGTTTTGTAGTTGTCGTGGTCATGACGGGGTGGTGGTGGGGGCAAGACCGGAGTTGGTGGGACGAGGGATCACCAGACCGCACGGCGAACAAATAATAAGCGGGGCCACCTACCGTTTTTATTTTCATGTATGTACACACACCACCACCAGGCCCCCTTCTGGTTGCCCCTCTTGTCCAGACCCACCCCCGGTTCGCACGACGTTGGGCATGTTTCGTTGTTCTATTTTAATGATATTTTTTGTTGTGTCCGCGGACTGCGTTTTTCACCTCTTGTTCGCTACCTTACCTACCTAACTACCTGGCTGGGGGGGGGCAGATCAACGCCGCGGCGGAGGTGATCTACGGAGAGGTGGACCCGACGGCGAACATCATCTTCGGAGCTCTCGTGGACGAGCGGATGGAAGGAAGGATGAGCATCACCGTGCTCGCCACGGGATTCCAGACCAAGGTGAGCAGTTCTTCGCCTTTGCGCCTGCTTTCTCGTAGGGGGGGGGTGGCGCGGAGGAAAATGCCCTGTATTGTTGACTTGTCCTTTTTTAGCATACCTTTCTTGTATCGTTCGAGGTTGTTGAAGGCGAAGAAGTGCCACCCGGGAAGAATCAAGCTTTTTCGCGAAAAAGAACTCGTTCCGCGGCTGCTGGTTCTACAAACATGAGATTGATGTTCCCATCTGCTTGTCAACGACCCGAGCTGTGGGGCGGTCTGCCTCTGATTAAATGCATGGTTGTGCTGAAGGAGGGAAGGGAAAAGAGCAAAAAAGACACACCACGCTGTTGTTTCGACTTGCGATTGGCGCGCACGTGCCCCCCTCCGCTGTTGTGTAAAGGGGATTCTCTCGCAATCTTCGCCCCTGTTTCGCCCAAAAGACTCCCCCGCGCCCTAACCGGAAACGCGGCGGCAAACGTGGTTGCTGTTCCTGGTAGATAGTCTTGGCGCAAACTTACGCTCACGAGGCCTTCTGAAGCCAGGCGCAGATTTTCGCGAGAAGAAGCGTCTGGCTAACGTCCTAGCGCACCGCCCCCGCCGCCGCTGCTGTCTACATGAACCACTCCTGTTGCGACCGATGATGCTGACCGGCGTTCGGGCGTTAACGAATGACAAACTTCCGCGACGATGACCGTGCTCGTGTTCCAGGAGGAGATGGCAGCCATGCAAGGAGGAGTCGGCGTGGCAAACCAGGGGCAAGCCGCGGCAGCACCGCCGGGGACGATGAGGCCATCGATCAATCCGTACGCGGGAGGGGGCGGCGGCGGCGGCGGCGGCTACGGGCATCAGCAGCAGCAGCAGCAGCAGCAGGCACCAGCAAATCAGCAGCCGCTGCAGGTAATAGCCGATCAGATTTTGACTCAAGAAGGGGAGGAGGGGCTGACTGGAAGAGTCCAATAGATCGGTCGTTTGTCTAGGTGTTTCTTTGTGTTATTTGTTGCTCTCACGAACATGCCAATCTTGTCCCGGCTTGATGATGCCCCCATGTGTCGCTTGATCAAGTAACTTGTCGCTTTTTTTGTTTCCTCCCGACACACATAGACACGTCTCCCCCGTAAGCTGTTTTGCTAGAGCAGTTGAGGTCTTCTGTTGTTTGACGAAAGCACGTCGTGACGTCATCGGTTGTCTTTACGGGAGCCACGGATGCTCGTGTTGTTTCTTGGTCGTGGTTGTCGGCGTCGAAGCCTCCGCGAGCGCCTAAAGAACTGGCGGCTCGGAGTACCATTGGTTGTGGTATGGTTGTATTATGTTGCCAGACTCCGCGGATTTCGAGTCCCAATATCGAGGTGTTCAGAGCAGAGGTAGAAGGTTTGACACCGAAAGGAGCGACGTTGGAAACATGTTGTCGTAGGGAGGAGAGAGAGAGAGAGAGAGAGAGAGAGAGAGAGAGAGAGAGAGAGAGAGAGAGAGAAAGAAAGAAAGATACCTGTCAAAAGGCTCTTTGTGTTTGCGATGATTAATTCTTTGTTGTCGAGATGTGGGCATTTTTGAAGACCGACCGCTAACGTATTTTGTCATGGCGTGTTCGGGCTTCAGTCTGGATGCACGGGTGCTGCCGATTGACCCTGTGCGTCGATGTTCTTGCTCTCGTCTTCTCGATGCAACGGCGGCTTCCTGATTGCTTGCGCTTGCCAGTTGCGAAAATTCCCTCCCCCCTTAGAGCTATGGACCGAAGTAACGAAAGAGGCTTGGTGATTGCGCGGAAGTGGTGCTGAACCTGAAACTCGGAGCATATTGGGGTGCGTGACTCTGTCAACGAAACGAAGAAGCGTAGCGGTACACTTCCGCAGGAGGAGAACAATACACGGATGTACCCTATGGCAACGCCAAGTGAAAATCTGTTCACAAAAAATATTGTTTTGGTTCGGCTGAGATTGGCTAGGCATGTAAACCACTACCACCATGTGTGGAAGACAACAGGAAAGAGACGTGGACCGGCAAGAACTCAGTACCCCCCCCCCGCCCCCCCCCCCCTGCCCCGCCCTGCCCTTCCCCTCGTGCGGTCACATCAGGCGCCCCGCCGCCTGCCGCCGCCAGGTTACCAGCCACCTCCTCCCAAGCAGGGCGGCCGGACTCCTCCACCGACGACCCCTCCCCTGCCCGGAGGAGCCAATAACCCTTCCGATATCCCGGACTTCTTGACACGTCTTAAGCGCAGCAGCCAGCGTTGATCGGCGGGTGTATTTCTTTCTGTACAGACAGACAGGTGCTAGGAGCAAGGCGGTGGAAGACGGTGATTAGAACCGTGTCCGGTTTGTGTGAGGACGGCTGTGGGATTGGTCGAGAGGGAGGAGGTTGATTTGGACAGTGTTGGGATTGAATTTTGTTTTTCATGTTGGCTTTTTTGTTTTTGGAAAGTAGAGCTTGTCGTTTGGCCCAGGCATTCTCTCCCTTGTGCCCTGACTTCTTTACGGGAGAGGTGCTGCCAAAGGGTTCCCTTTTTTTTGTAATTTAAACGTATTTTTGTTTGCTGTTTGTCGAATGTTGGTGATGATTTTTCATGGAACGATTCCGCCTGTTGCCCCCGATCCGATGGGATGGCTCCGTGCCGCGAATTGTCGTCCCGCTCACCACCTCTTAGCTGCGTATCACCCCCCCCCCGGCTGTGTTCCCGTCCCCCACCCACAAGTCGTGGCCCGTGTGTCCCTTTCAGTTGAAAAATGATTTCACAGCATGTTTAGAGGTGTCCGCCTGGTGTGTGTCTGGTGCTGGTTGCTGTCTGCCTCTATGGCAACAAAAAACGGTGCGAGTGTAGTGGTCTACGATGCGCGGGTGACGTATGTATGTGATTTTTTGTTCACGTTGGCGTCAGGGGGACGGGACCGCACGCTGGGGTTGAGTTTCCAAAGGGAGTACCTGATAGGTGTGCGTGTGTTGGTGCAGGGGAGCAGATCACCCGCTGTCGACGCCGGCGTGAGCAGCCGTGCACCGCCACCGCCGTTTACACACACTGCAAAAGTATCCACTTGGCGCTAGAGGAGAGGCGGCGGTGGTGGTGGTAATTGTTATGTTGTAGCTGCTTAGCCCTCTTTTTTGTTCGTTCTCGTTGTGTATTTTGGCCTTTTTTTTCATGAACCATTTTTTCCGGCGGCGTGGTTTCTTTGTCCCTCGCGTTCCGTGCAGTCCGTAGCGGTGCCACAGGTAGGTGAAGTTTTATCATAATTTTTATCTCCGTGGGCTATTTTTTTGTGTGTTTTTTGTCCAGCTGGCTTCTTTTGTTGGTTTGGCGGAAGAGTGGCCTTTCGTGCCCTGGGGTATCGCTGCGCCTTGGGCACCGTTCCTACGATAACCTTTGCCCTGAGCACCATTTCTGTCACATGGTACATTCGCACATGTGCTCTTGTGGAGGTGACGCTGATGCTGTGCGATCTACACTTCATGTGTGTGGGGGGATGCGATTTGCGTGTGGAGGGCCGCAGATCGCCCTTTGTCGCAAAATTAAGCAACACAATGATGATATCGCACGCTGTTGATGATGATGATGTTGTTGCTGTTGTTGTTATTTTTGTCTTCATATCTAAATCTATCCTAATATCGCCACCTAACACCTGTGGTGGTCCAGCTAACGCGGACGCCTTTCGCGGTCACACGCAAAATACTCAAGGGAAGGTACACCGTGAAAAAGAAGGAGAAAAGACATACAATGGTCCAGAAAAATCAACACAAACACGCTATTGAACCAGGACATTACAGCCAGCCCCCGACAGCAGCCAGACGTCGTAGGTAACTTTTTCAGACAAAGGAGATATACAGGAGAGCCCATCGCTCCCACCCACCCGACACGCGAGGCCAAAAAAAAAAAAAAGATCGCATTTCACGACAATAAACTCGCACGATTGTATCCTCCTGCCCCTACTGTGCCGGAGTTCGTTCACACACGCGAAAAAAGGAGAGAAGAAAACAAAGGTCAGAACAAACAGCACCGAGCGACATACCACATCGGGGAATGGTGCAATGGAGGGGGACTACATGTAGCAACGCATATGAAAGGCAGATATGAGACGGATGTGCCTGCCACAACCATCACTTTCTGTCGGGCACATATCTTGTGCCTAAGGAACACAGACAGCGAGATGTGAGGACAGCGGGAGATTTAGATCTGCGTGCGTTTGCGCGCACGGGCAAACACTCTGACGCTACATACAATACCACCGCTGCTCGTCAGGATTTGCCAAGATCAAGAGGATGTACACAAAACAAACGTGTTCCCAAAAGTCAACAAAATTCACTATCTAAATAAACAAGGCATACAATAACAAATTGACAACAACAGGTTCCATCGTGCACATTTGGCTTGGGTATCACCCAGGACGCCTCAACTGCGATCAGCACCGAGTGCCTTAACGGCCCCAAAGTCCTGCAGCCTTGCTGGATAACACTATACCTGCCTCCAATGGCACGCCAGCTTGCCGGCACACGTCCCACCTTCCGCGCGTCAAAGCAAGATCAACCAATCAGCGATCGAGCAACGAATTCACTGCTGCCGTTTCGCCTTACTAGTTGCAGCCGGTGGCGACGACGCCGCCACTACCCCGAGGCGAACCTTGATCGCCTCGTATACCACAAAGAAGACCGCACTGGACGTGCCGATGTAAAAGACGCGGGTTCCTAGCCCCGAGAGCAGCCCCCCGGCCTTAATGGCCGCGGCCCAAGTCTCCGCCGCTCCGCCGCCGCCGCCGACCATCAAGCGCGTGCGGACGACGTCCTACGCGTACGCGCAGGCCACACGTGGATTGCAATGGGTCAGTGTAACCATGCCATGAGCCATGCAGCGAGTGGGCTTGCTGGCCAAAGTGACCAAAAGCCAAGAGGCAAAAAGTAGATGAGCGTTGCGTAGGCAATTGTAATATCTGTGGATCAAGGAGGTGTGTGAACAACGATGGATTGTCGCCACATTGCCCGAAGCAGACCCAGCAGATCGTGGTATTTGTAAGACCGCCGATAGCGTGGCAGCAACAGCGGCGAAATGTATGCACTACTTCCTGCGTGTGATGGGACGCAATCAGACCGTTCGCGGGAACAAGAACAACACACCAGCGGGCAGGTGAACGTCGCGCTGATCGCTCCCGCCAGCCCGCCGAGCAGCGCGGCATCTCCCGAAGAAAGCGCCGCGTGCTCGCCGTCATCCCCCGCCGCTGCCGTCGCCACGCCGCCTCGAGCCCTCCCTACGGGAACACCGCCGCTGTCATCACCGCGCTCGGTCGCTACTCCTGTATGCTGCCGTCTTCTCCACGTCTTGAGCAGCGTCCGTAGGAGCTCGTACGAGGTGAGCTGGATGGCTCGGAAGGGAACGTCGCGCCCCACCTGATACCGGGAGAGCCCCCGGGACGTGGCGTGCGTGTACGACCCGTTTCACCAACCATCGACAAGGCCGCGGTATTCGTACGAGTGTGTGTGCACACGGATCGGGATAGAGGGTCTGGTTACGGCTATGAAGCGGAGTTAGAGGGAAAGGGGGTGTGGAGGAGAAGGCCATTCAAGACGGTGAACCATGTAGTCAAGCACTTCTTAGCTTTCACGGAATCTCCAATACTGTAGTCCTATGTAGGAGACCTCTGGACGGAGGGTACCTGGGCGCAAGGAGCGCCTAGTGTGTGTTTCTGACTCTCAAAAAGTCGCCGCTCGATCTCCTTCACGTGGGCGACAACTCCTGTCTGCTCGTCACCGTGCATCAACAGCCGCGGACACTACAGTACGTACCCGAAATCGAGTTGGAATGGCACGTGCGCTAGGCCTACGCGCTTAGACCGCAAATATTCTCAACACATTGTAAAACACCGCGACATGCAGCTAGAATGAAAAATTCTGGCACCATGCACACGGCGGGGCATGGGTCGTGCATATTTCGTCAATTCGCATGCTTTGGCACAAGGCGCGTTTGTTCGCATTTTTCACCTGCCCGCTGAAGCCTTGGTAGAAGCCGCCAACGCCGGACTTCCTAAAGATAGACATCGCTGCTTGGCCGACGGTAGCGTGAAGGCCTCCCTACGCACATGCAGTCGGACATCCGGGGTGTGTGAAAAAAGGAGGTCAAAACGAACGAATAAGAGACCAAGGGGTTTCTTGGCCACACCGTTGGCGGGCTCAGCTCTGCGCCGTGGTGCCACTATGTAGCTAGCGCGGGAACTTGTGGAATCCGCGTTAATCGCAGCGAAGGTGGAACCCGCCTGCCGATCGCGGGGAGGTTTGTTTGTTGTCTGAGGAACCCCTTGTCAGTGTCGTAAACCCAGAGATGTAAAACCGATGGAAAGCACACCTACACAGGTCTTCGTTTGTTCAGGACTGACCTCGACGAGGCAATCCATACGTCATCGTCGCGGTCACGTCGCATGTCTCTCTGCAAGTGAACCGAAACTTGCTGTTGACCAACAATGTACGACTTTGAAAACTGCCGCATTAACTTTGTGTCCTACAGTAGTAGTTCCGTTCCACAAACGGTGACATTCGACGCGCAACCAGCCTGCAACAAACGACAACATAGTTCAACCGGGCCTCAGATACTACGAGTAAATTTGCCAATGGTAGGGTGGTAGAGACTGCTCCTGTTCACTTCGTAGGAAAAGGCAGTGTGAGCGAGTGTCTGTCGCCTGCCGAAGCGTTTGGCGTGGACCGTTACACAGCAGCATATTTGTGTTTACCAGAGAGGATGCAGCTGACTGGTGGGGGCAATCGCCGCTTACCTGCATTTGCACCTTGACCACTTCGGAAGGCACGAGCCAAAGGCTACCCGTCATGTCCCCAAGAACCGCGGCCAAGCAAAACGTGATGGCCCGCGGAAGTTGCTGAGGAGGCCATCATCGTCCACGGTTTTGCGGTGGCAAAGAGTGCGCAAGGTGAGCGGGGGCACCGCAAGGCGGCGTTCACTATTCGTGGCATGCGATGCTACCAGTACTACGAGCTTATACTGCAACGGCGAAGCAGTGCGTCGTGGTATCTCATAGCAGAGCACGTCCACCATGAGTACGACGTGTTCGGAGGGCAAGGACGGAGAAACCGACAGTTTCTGGTACACAGCAGTGGGCGGGCCTTTCAACGTTCCCTCTTGCTTTTTTTCATGGTCATGGTACACGCGTTTGAAACCAAGGTCTCCCGCGTGGAGCACATGTAGAATTGGAGACATCGGCTACGGTAATATGCGAGACCTGCGCTGCCGTACCGGGAATCTCTCCAGCAAAGCCGTCTTGTACAACTCGTACGTTCCGAAGGTCAGCATTCCGTATGGCACCTGTCCAGCGAGAGAGCTACCCAGTCCTCTGTACATGTCGGGAATCGACGTCGCCGCAGCTGCTCTGCCCAGGTGCAATCGCGTTTTTATCGTGTCTAGTGGGTAGCTGGGGCAAATAGGGAGGCAATCAAGGAGACGGAATAGGTGGTCGTGATTGCGAGAGGTGTGCAGTTTTTTTCTAGTTATTTCAACAGGAGTTGCCGCGTAGTATATGTACACGTGACCAATTATTTCACGATATCTGAAA
The DNA here is from genome assembly GCA_000310025.1 of Ectocarpus siliculosus. Classification (NCBI taxonomy): domain Eukaryota; class Phaeophyceae; order Ectocarpales; family Ectocarpaceae; genus Ectocarpus; species Ectocarpus siliculosus. The sequence continues at coordinate 2,576,930 of FN649733.1, forward strand.
AAGATCTCTGCAATTGCTGTGCCCTGTGGAGGTCATGATCGTATCTTCGATTCGTGACGACGGACCAGCAATCAGCGTTTCTGCATTATCCTGCTTGAAGTTATAAAAACAGAAATTGCAACTCGTGGAGCTACGGATATACCATGTAGTGCGTGCGCGCTCTAGTCGCAAAAACATGATACAGCCGCAATGCAAACACGCTCACCCAGCAGTAATGCTCGCACATCTCGCTACTGCGGCAGCGATCAAATGCGGCCTGGCAGAGCGTAGAGAGTCCCCGAAGCTTCGCCATGTGCCTTGAAGTCCTACACGTAGCCCTGCCTCCCCACTAGCAGCATCAACAGCTTGGATACTCAGAAAGCTGAGCAGGAGTGATGCCACGATGGATACATAAACTACGCGCATCCGCGGGGATGGCCGCAACACGGCAACGGTGCTGAACAAATAGGAGCTCAACATCGTGTAGCCGGGGGCGGCTAGAGGTGTTGTCGTGTGGTTTGTCGGGCGGGTGTAAGAGACAGACGAACGCGGGCATGCGATTTCACGCGATGAACGATGAACATATGAACATGTGTAACCAGAAGTTCTAATTTGGAACCACACGGAGAACCAAGGGTTGCCTGCCCACACATCCAGTACCCCCCACCGGTATGATTTCACGGAGCTGCAACGTTCACAGCGTCAACGTCCACGTGCGTGACCGTTCAGCGCTCCTCTCTTCTACACCCACCGGGTAGCTGGGAAAGGCAAAGGAGGTTCAACAAGGCAAGAAGTCCCTCGCAGATCAGCTGGTTTTGGCGGCCCTCTTGCGGCCAGCAGCGTTTTTTTTAACTCTTTCTTGTTGCGAGGAAAATAAGGCCGTTGACAAATAGTCCAGGCAGCCGGAGAGCAGGCTAGCTGGACACCACTGCTGCGTAGCGGGCCTGCCCTCGGAGGGAACAAGCGCCGCCGTACGCCTTTGTGAGCGCGTGCACGCTACCGAGAGGTGCGTGCTTGGTGGGTCTACCTGCTCCAAGTAGACCTAGGCCTCGAATGCGCATCGCAGAACAAGAGAGCAGTCGGCAAACCCACGCATGCGGCAGTGAGATAGCCCGTTCGTTCCGCCCTTTGGAAGAAACTCGTGCCCATGGTTACATGGTAGCATGCAACCAAAGTCCGCATCTTGCTGTGCGTTTGGGTTTCACAACGAGATGTGCGGTTTGATGGCTGGTCCCTGTAAGGGCCCTGCCTGCAAGCCAACGTTGCGGAGAGCAAGAAATGGCGAAAATTCCGAAACGCTTCGCCTCGCCTCGCCTGGAAGGCTTGAGTTTTTCCAAAACAAACAGCTTCTTCTTTCGGCTATTATATAGACTAACCCGAAGGAGAGCGTCTTTTGCACACCTCACACTCCGTCAAAAGCCGAAACAAAGAAAGCCGGTGCATGAACGCGGAGTTACAATAGATGCACCTCCTGAGAGGGTGTGTCACCTCCTGAGAGGGTGTGTTAATTGTTTTTTGCGTCATCAGCGTAATGCTATGCAGTACAGCAGTAGTACTACCAAAGAAGGATGTTTTGCCGCGTGTTGTTGACCCCAGCTTCAAATACTTCGCAAGAGGATTGCACAGCAGTCCGTGTCCCCCAACCGCCCCATTATTTTTCCACCGCGTTTTCTGCAGCATCCGTGCCAGGCTTACGTATCAGATGGCGATACAACCCGGTGGTCACTGTTTGCGTCAGAGGGAAAGCTGTGTACCAGCAGCCACCGCTAACCATGTTGTCTATGTTATCGGGGTGGGGCAGTCCTTGATTTGCAGCAGCCCCATCTATTAATACATCGTCTACTCATGCTTACAAGCCGCGCGGTGGTGTCAATCGAAGAGCGCCGGTCCAGCGTCTGCACAACTTGATTTTGTTGTGATCTCTGCCGACGTTATCTTTTTTTCGTCCCGTAGATTCTTCCGTCGTCCATCAGCACGACAAGTAACCCAACAAAACCAGTCCTCGTAACCTATTAGGAGTATATCGCCCTCTGTCTATGCCACAACCGACCTCACGGCAGTAGCACGTAGAACGCATCGCGGCGGAGCTTCACCGTAGCAATGTTCTCTGGGGTAGCGCCGTTGCTCCAGATGAGCTAAGCCGCAACCCGGAACCCGCTGCTGTGCGCGTTTGAGAGCAACGAGGAGAACAAGCTGCGTGACACGTGAACTTTTGCTCCGGGGGGGGGGGGGGGGGGGCCACGGGGGGGCGGAACCCCGGGCCCTTTTTTCGTTGGGGGGAAGGGGGGTTTGTTTTGGTTGGATAAGGGGGCCCCATTGGTTGGAAACCCTATTTTTCCCATCCCCCATTTCCAAATCCCCCCCCCCGCAGAAGGCCAAAAGGAGGCCCCCCAAAAACCCCCCCGGGTTTTTCCCTTTTGGGGCAGGCCCCGGGGCCCCCCACCCCTTTTTAACGGTTAAAGG
>FN649733.1:2601548-2642190 GCA_000310025.1 Ectocarpus siliculosus
CACCTCCACCCCCACCCCCTCCAACCCTTCCATTATCACCAAACTCCCACCAATGACAACAAGCATCACAACAAAAGCAACAAGACCACTCACCATCACCCCCGCGCCCCGCAAACTCCCACCAACACCTCCATTAACACCAAACCATGACCGATGACAACAAGCTTCCACCACCGCCATCACCCCCTCCACCAAAAACGAACGTCATTATAGCACAACATGGTGGGCTACACCCCACACCACCCAAGCCTGTAATATTTTCCGTGTGTCATCCCCATCTACCAATATCACACTTCACGCTTGTCTCCTATTGTAACAGGGACAGAGTCCACAGAGATGCAACTTTGGCCGAACCAGCCCCATCGACGAAAACGCCCAGCGAGCCTGAAATGATTGTGTTTGAAGTCAACGATCCAGCACACACACAACAAGTGTCTGACTGGCGACCTGCCCCCCCCCTCCCTCCCTGCACAAGTATACCAACACACAAGCGTGTGCGAGGTAACACACCCAGAGAGAGGGACGGGTTTCACAGAGAGAGGTAGGGTCGACAGGTAAGTAGGATCACGGGCCCCTTTCTACGGTTACGCACGGCACGGAATTAATTGCTCTCCCCGACAACCAAAAATCTGACCACGAACAAAAAAACGCGAACAAACGACAATTTTTGATATGGCCTCAGACGCGACGCTCCTTCCACCTCTGAAGTGTTTACAGAGCGTGCGCCCCCGTAGAATCATCAGGACTTGAGTCAGTAGTCAACAACACGTCAGTTTTCATCACGCCGTCACCGTATGTATCACATGGTACCTATACACATTTCGTCGCCACGCGTATCCCTATCCGAACCATCTCTCCATACATGGCACATCGCCATACGTCCGATCAACGCGTCCTTCTCTTTTCATCAAGAGGACACGGAAGAGAAGCGCGCATGTCTTGAACCAGGCATACCCACCCCCCCCCCTTCCTTCCGGCCCATAAAAAAAGAACACACACACATGCAGTACAAGACGACAAAATTTCTGCAAGTTCTTTATTAGTATTGAACATCCACGTCATCACCACCACGAGACCGCTTGCATCACTCAGCAAAATATTACGAAACGCAAACGACAACAAACGTTTGGCCCAGGCTTTACCAATGACCTCATCGCATCAACAACGGGGCTCCTGCCACGGACCGAGTTACTACCTCCTCGCCGTGACACTGCTGTCCACACACACGTGCATCCGCTCCCCCACCGGGGATCCACCACACCACCTCGACGCGACCTCGATGCTCGCCACCGCCAAAGCCAAGCCGCCACCGCACCACGATCTACCTGTGACTGGTAGCCTGATACCCAGCACTTCCTCCACTAGCAGCCCCCGCGTGCGCGCTGTCCCCAGCCCCGTCGCCGGGGCTATGGAGCACAGGGAGGTGGTGCTGGTGGTGGACGTAATGGTGGTGAACGTGGTGCTGCACGACGATTTGCGGGGCCCCCTGCCCGACAATCGGGACCCCCACCGTGGGCTGCATGAAAGACGCCTGCTGCTGCCCCCCCCCGAAGCTCCCGTTCGCCATCGCTAGGCCTCTGGAAACGATCTCCTGGTGATGATGCATACCGCCATGAGATTGCAGGGTCTCTCCGATTCCACCGCGGAAGATGTTGCTGTTGCCGGAGTGGGGCGCTGGGACGCCGGGAATCAAGGGTGCCATCAGGGGAAGTCCTCCAGGCTTTCGCTGCACGGCTTGGCGTAGGTAGCCGTGCCGTCGCTGTACCGCGCCGCGACTCTTCATCCTCCCACCTCTACCACCACCCCTACCACCACGGACAAGGGCTGTCGATCTCCAGGGGACCACAGCGTCGTTACGAGCGGCGGGAGCGCTGGCACGGTTTTGAGACCTGACGGCAACGATGCTCACATTATTCGTCGCTGCGTTGTGAGAGAATGTGCTTTGGGGGGGATCGACGGCACTACTACCGGTCACACGGAATATCGACTCAGGCTCTGGTGCGTGCATACTATCACCCCCGCCTGCTTCGGGTGCGTGACAGTCCTGCTGCTGCTGCTGCTGCTGCTGCTGCTGCTGCTGCTTCTCCTGCTGGTTGTTCTTGTCCTGCTGCTGCTCAAAACGCTTGTCAGGTTGCTTTCCATTCGTTTCATCTTCTTGGACTTGGGCGGGACTCCGGCACGGCGGAGAGCTCCACGGCGTACGGCCGGCAGAAGTAGGAGCATCCGTGGTACTTCCAGGAAGAGCAGCAGAAGGAGCGGCCCGAGGAGCGGCAGAAGGAGGAGCACAAGAAGTAGCAGAAGAAGCAGCACCAGCAGCAGTAGAAGGAGCAGTAGCAGCAGTAGAAGCAGCAGCAGAAGCAGCAGCAGAAGGAGTAGTAGAGGCAGCAGTAGACGCAACAGCTGAAGGACCATCAGAAGGAGGAGAAGGAGCAACTGCTGAAGGAGCACTAAAAGCAGCAGCAGAAGGTGCAGCAGCAGGAGAAGCAGTAGAAGCAGCGGCAGAAGCAGCAGCCGCGGCGGCAGCACCCCCACCGTCGACTTTTTCCTCCTTGTGGGTTGGGGGCCCGCCAACGCCATGCGCGCTCGCCTGGGCAAGCAGCACGGCGCGCTCTACGACCGCCTCCGGTGGAGACTGGGCCTCTTGCAGAGAAACCTCGACGTTCGACGAGACAGAGGCGTTTTTCGCTGTCTCCACACTCAAACCTTCGGCGCCAACTAGCCTTGTCGCAACCCCAAGATCTTGCGACATCTTCCCCATCTTCCTCCCGGAGATGGTCACACGCGATCGGTTGAGCGGGGCGCATGCAAGAACAGCCAAACCGTAGCAGTTGCGAAGGAACGGAAGGGGGCGAGGGCACGGGAAAGCCGGCTGTGAGGAAGAAACTTTATTGCGGCCACGCGAAAGCTTCAAGTGCCACGTTGTAGTGTTTTTCACGGTCTGTCACCAACGCCCCCCAAGGCCTCGTGCGGCACTTTCGTCCCACCTCCGTTTCGAGCTTTGCCTGGGCGGACGCTTGCCCACAAGGGTCGACGACTTGTCCCCTGAGCTCCAGGCCGTCGAGCCACAGGTCGACCCCCACGGCCTCCGACAGTGTCTCCACGAACCGATAGCGGATGTCCTTGACGCCGCCCGCCACAACGTTACGGCCATAGCGCTGCGCGGCCTTGCTGACTAGCATGGGGCTGAGCTCGACGCTCACGTTCTGGGCACGCCATTGCCGCACCGCGTGACGGAGAACTTGACACTTTTCGGCCGGACAGGGGGACAAGAACATGATAAATTAGAAGGAGGGGGGGGTCTGCGACGTGGAAGTCATCACGACGGCAAAAAATTGAAAAGAAAAGGAAAACAAGGTGTTGATGACACATCAGGTAGGGGAACCGACCTGGTACAGGCTGCCTCGTCACCTGGTGCATGTGTGGTGCACGAAGCACACACACTGCACCACCCGGAAGAAACAACAAAAGTAAGGACAGAACGTGCGTGTGGCACACACCCCACTCACCATCGCTTGCAGCTTCCCTTCGTTGCCACCCGTAATCTGCACCACGAGGCTATTCTCGAGCCAGACAAGAAACATCTTGATCTCGTCTACGTCTGCGCCGCCCGCTCGTGCCATCTCTTGGACTGCATGACTCGTGGCCATTATTCGCATGGCACCCGTACTCTTCATGTCCACCTATGTATGTGTGTATAGCGAAGCACAAGAAACATGCACGCCGGGAGTTGCAGCTCGGGTCAGCAAGTGTGAAGGCCGGGATGTTCGTGTTCGCCTTCCCAGGCAAGCCCCCCGGAGCATTCAAGCGCACACCGCAGAGAGGGAACCGGGCAACCCGTGCATCAGCTGCAGCTGAAAATCTTGGCCGATATCATCAGTCGAAGTTCGTCAACAGAGAGGGCGGGTTTCCACGTGGTGCAGCAGGCCAACCGCCGTCCGACTGATGCGGCGAAGAAGAGGCGACAGGCAGACCGGTATTCAACGATGGGTCTACTTGCTCACGCACGGAGGAAGCACAGCCGGCGTACAGAGCTGATGCAGTGCAGAGCAGTACACACCGCGGTGCATACCACGGTTTCGTAGACCCTGGAGGTGCACGCCATCGCAGAAGGAGCTGCCTGAGCCTGAAAGTGTCTGGCGCACACAATCGCTTACCGCCTGGATGACGTCCGGCACGACCTCCGACAGGGACTCCGCAACGGCGCAGAACACCTTGTCCGCGACGGCGCGCTGACCGGCGACGTGCACGACTTGACCGCCGTCTTCGAGCTTAACCTTTGGACCGAAGTTGAGAGGTGCGGCGACAAAGTTGAGGCGCAGCGATACCGTAGGGCGCAACAACACGTGTGGCGCATTTGTTGCGACCTGCTCGTTACAGGAAGTAAGGCCTCCTCCGCCCCCCGTGGTTGATAACATGTTCCGTGGAACAGAACAAGCGGTTCTCGTCGCGGCGAGCTTCGTGTTCACCGTCATCGTACATGTGGTACCCGAGAAAGTGGGCGCAGGCTCGATATCCATCCGAGGTTCTCCATACAAGGGCCGATTGTTGTCCTCAGCGCGTCGGAAACCAAATGGTGAAATAAGTACACGCACGACGACGTGGAGCACCAACGCGTACGTACCTCAACCACAGCTCGGAGGTACGAGAATACTGCCTGAGAACAAACCTGTTGTGAGATCGATTCTTGGCTCGGGCTACATCACGCATCATCGCTTCTTGCTCACCGTTGCTCCCTTCGCCAAGTTGTCAGGGATAGCGTTGCTGAGGTCGCCCGCACCGGACCCGAGCTCGAGGCACCTGTTCACCGACCTGTTCGTCCTCTGAGAGACCAGGTGGTCAAACGCCGGGGCGACGGAGCCGGATAGACCCCACAGCTGGAAGACCTTCACGTCCTTGCTCGTGAGCGTGTCCACGTCCGCCCAGGGGGGACCGGAGTACTCGGGCAGGTCCGGCGAACGCCGCTCCCCGTCGCTACCACAACCGCCGCCGCCGCCGCCGTCAACCGACGAAGGTGCCGAAAAATTGAGGACAGTTGGCGGGACCAAGTCCGCGCAAATGCCGTGGCAGTCAGAGATCTTGCAGAGGGAGCGCGCGGTGGCCATGCCCTTTGTTCGGCAGAGCACGTGAAGGTCGGCATCCTCCGTCTCGCCTGTCAACGCGCTCCTGGCTCGAAGCAGCGAGAACTCGCACGGCTGGCCGGGGGGAAATCAACGCGAGCGAAGACGACCAGAACCAGTGAGCCCGGCGACAAGGGGGGAAGGGGGCCACGCGGAAAGCGGAAACCGAGAGGGAGTCACGACGGTCGAGAGAAAGAAGACGACTTGTTGAAAGGAGCTCCCTCCCACACCTTGTCTCTCTCACTCACTCTCACTCACTCTCTCTCTCTCTCTCTCTCTCTCTCTCTCTCTCTCTCTCTCTCTCTCTCTCTCTCTCTCTCTCTCTCCTTCCACCCACCCTCTCTGTTGCCCCCCTACGCATTCTCTATCGCATTCCGTACGGACGTGCATGCTGTACCATGTACTTGAGGGCGAAACATCCAAACATAGGTACGCACAACAAAGATCTGACACTCCACAACCAACCCTTTCTCCCGAAAATGCCCCCCCAAGAAACCTACTCTTAGCGCTCCTCGGTTAGCGGAAGTGCCGTACCTTGACGCCTTCCTCCCGGCACACGCGGAGCCCGTGCTCCAGGTATCTGGCGACCGACTCGGTCGTGCGGCAGTCGCCCCTTTCGACGACGGAGACCAAGGAGTTCTCGCTATCCCGCACGATATCCTCTCCGAAGCACGCCCGGAAGAAGGCCAGGAAACTTTCCAGCACGGGCTGACGACCCAGAAAAGAACCCGAACGAGCGTTGCATGTCACGGGAAGTTGTGACGATGGGCGAGCGGGATGCCAGAATCGGCGACGCTAATCAGCCAGAGAGTACGGACGGAGACGGGTGTTGGTAGACCCGGTGATAACATCAACGAAGCTAATGGTGATTGTGGGAGACGAAGGAAGGGGCGGGCGGGGGGGAGGGGGCACAGATATTTTCTAGTTGCAGTGGTATTAAGTTGTTGGGAAAATGTGGTGTTCCATTCCCCCGAATACACACGTGAGGTATACCGCTCTACGTCAAACGCATGATTGAGTATGCCACCGTACGTTGATGGGTATTCCATCCGTTACCGTGCTGGGGAAAGAAGGCCTCATGCCACTACCATTGTTTTGTCACCAGCTGGATGTGATGAAACGGTTGCTGCTCGGCTTGGGACCCCTACACGCAAAGCTCTTCTTGTAAAGTGCTGCAGTGTGGGGCGTAGCCCTAACGACGAATTTCCAGGGCGATTTACGATTCCTACTGGCTCAACATCGCGGCGGGACGCTTCTTGCCGCTATGAACAATCTGCGACGCTCCGAACCGGCCAGCCACCACCCGCAGCGGCAGTGGTGGCTCCACTCACAAGGTCCCGCTCCTGGTAGTGCACTCCGAAAGCTACCAGCGGCGGCTTTCCCTTTCCGCGCGGCGGTTTCAACTGCGGCCGACACGCAGTAGCACGCAGCAGCGCGGGCGGTGTTGTGAGTGCGGGTCTTCGACGCCCGCGTGCGTTGTATCACCACCCGGGGCTCACTTTGTTGCTCCCGAGGGACGGAAAATGCAATCAGCCGACCTCCGTATGACATGGTGTTTGCTATTGTGGCTTGTTTTCTACCATCCTGTGTGCGATCTCAGTCAACGACCTTGTGCCCTTCTTACGACGGGTTGGGATGACTGATGCTGCCCCCTATATTCGGCGCTCTGCGTCGCAAGTACCGTCGGTATGAAGTGTCGAGCTGTTCTCCCGTCGCTTGACTACCCTAGGCAAGGCGAAGAGCGGCAACGAAAGTCTAGCCGCACTCGAAGCGGTTCACTTCGGCCGTCACCTACACACGGGAAACGGGCAAGGCGATGTCGATGTCTTCGGCGACTCTCCAGGCGCAACATTGGGTCGACAGGGCGGGACCTCACCATCATCCCCACTGTAGCCTCTTCTTCGCGAATGCCGAGCTCTTGTAGCAGGATACGCTTCTGCAGGGCCCCCGCAGCAAATTGAAAACGTAAGGAGATAACGTAAAGGGCGACAGGAGGAAACGGTTACGAATGAGAGCTTTCAGCGCTGGGCAGCACCGTCACCCTTGGCGCGACATCTTGCCGTGTTGTGCCACCGTTCTCAGGGTGTGAACTCTTCCCCCTGGTTTGCGCCCCCTTTGGACCACAGACTGCCGTCGCGACCAAACCAGTAAGTTCGTTTTGCCGAGGATATGATACCTGTTCCTCTAGCCGGGCCTGGCATGCCTCCCGGGCGGCCGCGTCGTCAACCTCTCCCCTGACGAAATGGCCGTCGAGCCACAGGTCGACCCCGACCGCCTCCGACAGACCGACGACGAACACTTGCTGGTGCTCCTTGCTGACGCCGTCGGCGGCTCTCTTGCGGGGCCGGACGGTCGTGGACTTATTGATGGCGATGGGCCCCACGTACACGCTCACGTTTCGCTCGCAGATTTTCGTCGCGCGATTTCTGAGGGCAAGGCACTTTTTTTGAGGGGGTGGCGCACGGCGCGGGGGTATTAGCCACGGCAGAAACGCGGTCGGTCGCGATACGCATGTTCAGAGCTCGGGGAAAACAACGTCACCGTGACCGATCATTTTTTTTTTTCTACACGGGACGAGGGCAGACCGGACCTTTTGCCCCACCACCCCGCAGGTTTCACGGTGAGAAACGTGGCACGCCGTTCGTTGCCTTTCTCGCCTAGCACAGCGAGGGTGGAGGAGCCCCGGGTATCGCGCGCAGAAGCGCACAACACAAACGGGGAAATAGAGAGACGCAGAAACCCCCCTCATAATGAAAGTACATCGCTTGTCGCCGGTGTCTTGCACAAAGCTCCAATACAATCCACAAGGCCAATCATACTCGTCAAAACGTTGGACCAAATGTCAGAGTCTCTGCGTTCCGACTCACAACTCTGTCCATCGCCTGCTGGTTCCCTCCCGGCACCAGCAGCTGCACCAACATGCGCGTCTTGTGCCACATCGGCGCCAGCTTGACCTGGTCTTTGGCGACACCGCCCGCTCGAGTAATCGCTTCAATCTCCTCGTCCGTGCTGAGCCGTCGCAAGGTGCCGTTGTCCACCATGTCGACCTTCAAAAGGACAGCCACAACACAACAGATGTTGGCACACGAACGTCCGTCCGTCGCCACGTATCGCAGAGAGGATATTTATGTCGTTGAGGCGAGCGGAGTGCTTGCATTGAGGCGACCCGCCGCAACCACCCCGCCCATGCCCGAGGTTGTTTACGCACCAGACCGAGCGTGGCGAGCGTTTCGCCGCCAGCTAATCCTTCGCTCAAAGAGAAACAGGCACATGTGAACGGGAGGGGTATTGCGGAAAAGGAGGGCGACGGGGGAAGAGGGCAATCATTTTCCCTCTTGGGGGCGGTAGCATGCCTCATGGTACTCCACGAACTCACCCACTGGACGAACGCCGGCAGAGCCTCTGACAGCAGCTTCACGGCCCGGCCGAAAAGCTCTTCCACCGCGGCGGGATGGCCGACCACGCGCAGGACTCCGCGTTCCGTCTCCACTTCGAGCTTCAAGCGAACAACAACGTCGCGAAAAAAAAAAAAAAACTCTTCATGGATCCGATGTGTGTTTTGGTAGGCGTGTCCGGAAAACGTGTGGTATCGCCCATACATACGCATGTGCGCCGTCAACTCCAGCCGAACTCAACTATATGTCGACGGTAGTGCTGCTTGCAACGGTTGCCTCTCTTCCCTGCGAAGATGCCGGTGCCCGCTCAAGCTGCCACGAACCCTTACTTCAGGCGCAGGCTCCGAGCCGAACCTAGAAGCTGGTCACCCGAACCCTTCCCCCCGGCAAGTTTACAAGCTTCAAACTGTCCTTGCTGTCAAGATGTTCTGTGCGATAACTGCCATTGGTCCAAACCAAAAGAAGTGCAAATAAGAAACCGGCGTGTTACCAAGAACTCCCCCAAGTCACGAGAGAACCAACACGGCGGTTTCGGGCGGTGCAATGAATAGCGGTCGGTCGCACTCACAGCGGCGTTGTCCGCGCGCAGGCTCGCAACGCTGCTGAGCCCGCCCACCTCGAACCCAAACTCGAGAGACCTCTCCATCTTGTTCGGGTGCTCTGGAAGGACGCGCTCGAACGCATGCCGCACGCAGTGGTCAAGCCCGAACAGCTGCACAGTCTTGATCCTCTTGTCCTTGAACGTCCCGACGTCTATCCAGGGAGGGCCAGCGTAGCGAGGGTAGTTGGGCAAACCGCCAACGCTGTCAACGCCGCTTCCCGGGTGACTGAGGACCATCTTTTTTGAGAGACGCAGCGCCAAAGGGAATACAAATAGGCTTGTCCTTCGGAGCAGTTTCGACGAAAATGGCGGGTAATCATGTGCAGAAAGCGCTCACCACTTGAGAATCTCTTATTCTTGCTCGCGGCTTATTTTTTGTTTTGTCTGTGGGGGAACCCAACATCGACTACACAGATTGCAGTATAGTTGTTCTTGTTGTCGTTACTATCTTCACATTAAAAACTGTTCCGGTCTATGATCAGTACCTTCTTGTATCCTACCGGTCCAGCTGACGCGGGCGCCTTCCGTGGTCACAGCCCTACCACCCACAATGGGTACACACTTCTTATAACTCCTTTTAAACGTGTAGGATTCTTGAGTATGGTCAAGCTGATGTAGTTGTTCTTTTTGGGGCCTGAAATATTTGCTCCCAGGTACGTCAACCCTCCTAGTACCCAGTTAGTCGAGGTTATGGATCCAGAAAAATCGCGTTCGCCCATTGGGAGAGGCTGTACAGTCCTGAGGGCCGAAGACTGACTGGCTTCAGTACGGAAAGTGTCCCCAAAATGCACTGGGGACACTTTCTATTCAGAAGCCAAGTCACCATACTTTTTGCAGCACTAGGCTATGTACAGCTTTACCAACAAGGGGACCCGCGGCTTGGGAGATTGTGTACAGCAAGTCAGAGGCCCAGGAGAGGCACGCAGGCATCACACAGCAGTATATCGCACAGCGTACCACCTCACACAGGCATGGTAGACCAAGGTTTCCCACGCGCGGTTCACGCAGCGGAGCATAGTGACGACCACGGTGCGGTAAACAGGCATGTGAGTGCTGTGTCCCCAAAGTGTGAGCTTCCAGTACTAAATAATAGGAGGATTAAGTGGTGGCATGCACTGTATGGCCGCAGGGGAGAGGGGTTCCGTAGCTGGAGGGGCCGTGTGCTCACATGTGTTGGTTGCGGTCCGCTGGGCTCGACGCGGCTTCGCGTGCTTCGAGGGAGCAGCAGCTGGTCATCCAACCCGCGACACGAGACAACCAGGGTTGCGAGTCTGCATACATAGAAACAAATACACGAAAATGTGCCACATTTGAAGTTTTTTTCAAGACGAAAAGAACATGGTGAAACACGGCTCACCTTGGAAACCCTGCCGCCCACAACGCCACATCTGCTGCAAAGATCTTTGCCGTGGTCTGGCCATGGAAAGATCCCTTGAAACAAAAACTTTCCGTCAGCTACTTCTTCGTTACAAGCCTGCCTGGCTCGGAACAGCGTCAGCTCGCGCGGCTATCGACGCGTGTGTAGGTCAAACAACGGGGACGGTGAGCACAGGGCGAGAGCGGGGTGCATCGATGGCGATCCGAGACAAACATTCATGACGAAACGATTGTTGGTCGTTAGCGCATGTTTGAGGTCTACCAAGAATGGCCAAGGGCAAAGCAGTTGGACCACTCTCCTGTTCATGCGGATGCGTTGGCCATGGTTCACGGCCCCCTTGGTTGTAAATTCGAGGTTAGTGTAGATAGATAAACTACAACACATGTTTTCCCGAGGTGTTTGCGCACGCAAATCTTCATCCTCATGAGGAAAGGCCAACCGTTAGACTAACCGAGTACGGGGACGTCAGGTCGCGTCGGACGCGTTAGCAAGACGACCTTGAAAAGGCGGCGGGGATATTTCCTGCTGGTACTACACAGTCTGGTCGAGGCGTACCTCGGCTCCTTCCCGGCACACGTGGATAGCATACTCCAGACACTTGGCCGTTTCCTCCGGCAGGTTGCCGTCGCCCTGTCGAGAGATCGAGACGACAGACTTGTCCGGGCTGAGCTCGAACTCTCCGCCGAAGTGTACTCGAAAGAAGCGCAGAAGGATCATCAGAACGTTCTGACAGACGAACACGCAAGAAGGGTGGTAACGCCGGGCGGCGCAACCAACGAGAATATTTCGGTCGGGGGGGTATAAACTTACGCGTGTTCTCACGCTCAAGTGTATTTCGTGGTAACTACCTATTTGCGCGTAATATCCCTTGTTTTCTTGACAATACCACCTAACACACTGCCATGCCCCGGGCTATCTTCACGGAGCACCGGTGCTCTTTGATTTGCGCCATCCCGCCTGCTGAGAAATCGTCCCCGAAGTAACCGGGTATCTTGCCATGAGCTAGTACTACTGCCGCTATGTCAGCCGTCGCGCAGCTACCGAGCTTCGCTGCTGTAGCCGCAACATAGCACTCTCATCAAAACAAACGTCGTCCGGAATCGCCGAGGGGGTACCTCGAAAAAATGTCCACCCACCGCGTCTTGGTCCTTGCGTAGCGCCAGGTTGACCCTATACGCCTGTGCCTCGTGTTGCCCGACCCACACGAGACCCGCCAGCGGCTGGACCCCCTCTCCTTCCTCGAGTCCCACGTCATCCTCGTCAGCCGTCGATGCGAGTGAAACAAACCTTACGCCGGGAAGCGGGGGAGACGGGTGGGGGCGATCAGCACCAAGAGCCTCAACCAACATTCAGGCCAGACGCAAGCAATTATTCCGAGAAAGTCCGGTAGTTCTAAACACCCCGCGCATGCTTTGAACCGGAGGTGGGTGTACTGCCAAGCCGATAGAGAGGTCGATGAACTCTGGCCGGCTCTCGCTGAAAATCGAAAAGGCATTGGTAGTGGTGCCCTTGTGTTTTGGGGGTGAAAGCTCACGTTGCTAGCCTGCGCTTGTGACGCGGAGCGCCCCCCTTCCTGGCCGTACGTTCCCGATGTTCGATGACCCCTGCGCCTTGCTCTTCTTCTCCGTGGGAGCCCCCCCCCGATCTCGCGCTGCAGAAGGTTCTCTCTGAAACCAGTAGCAAATCCATGCGATGTAAGGATAATAGGCGCATGGCGATGGTATAGAGAAGCCCCCAGCAGCATCGTAAGCGTTGTCGTCGAAAGAGCGGCGTGGCTAGCAACATCACCATTGGCCAGGTTCATCGAAAAACGAGGCTACTCTTCGTTTTATACTAGACCGGCGGGGCACAGCGGCAGGTTCGCTACTGGTTTGCTGCTTATAGACTAATGCGATGAGCGCGCTATTCCTGTGCCAACCAACCACCGCATCTCCCTCTTAAACCAAGCAAAGAGCGGGCGGAAAACATTTATTCTTCTTCTTGATGAAACACGTTTCTCTGCTGCTGCGGTTCACCAGGCGGGATCCTCGACTGTTCCCCACCGGCTCCCCTTTCGAAACATCGGAAATGTAAATGTTGCTTGCTTTCGTTCTTGTGCGCATGTACTGGGAACCCAAACCAACGCATGTTTTCAGGGGCGGCAAAGGGCATGGGCTCCCGACAGAGCCGATCTGCCGGAAATTGCAACACGCTTCCTCACGAGACGATCTGCCGGAAATTGCAAAAAGCACGTGACCAATTTCTCACCCCTCTTGCGCACACAACCAGACGGTCCTTCGCTCGTGTATGTTTCTATCTGACTGATTGGCCACAGAACCAAGGCGGCACCAAGTGTTCAGCCTGGGTTTCGCACCCACGGCCACACCGTTTTACAAGCCGAAATCAAACCATCAGACATGTAGTCAAACCTCTTTAGTCAGAAGATTCAGATGACTACTGTAGCCTCATGGTTTGACTTCGGGTTCTAAGACACACCGAACTTTCTATACACTACCCGAACACACGGAAATACAGAGTGTAGTTGAAAGTTCAATCTCTCCGCACACGCCGAGGCAGAGCAGCTGTAGCTCACCGCTGGGAAGTAGTGAGCCCTGGTGGTTGTTCCCGTTGTCCTCCACCATGGCGTCCTCTGGCCCCGCCGGGTCTGCCTGGCCCGCCTGAAAAAAAACACACGATTCGGTCTTCTCTTGGTGGTGATCGTATAACAACCGTTCGCCCACTCCGGCCCTACTACTGCTGCACACCCTGCAACAAAATATTGCCCCAAGGATGAACCCCCCGAACACCTGTCTGCCGATGGCGTAGTATCGAAGGTTTTTGTTCCCAATCCCACTGACGAGAACAACAGCGTCTTTGCGGTGCTACAGCAGTGTAGTGCAGGTACGCTTCCTCTGAGAAACAGCAGCTGTTTTCGGCAAGGCTGAAAGCCTCACAGCAGTGGGTGAGAAGAACGTACATAGGACACAGAACTCGATGGTGGAGAGAATCGGTTGTAAATTGTTACCACATCTCCTCCCGCAGCTATCCTTGTGGAAACGTGGAAACTCAGGTACAAGGTTGAAGGGGGGGTGGGTCCGGACCGCAGACTACCGTAGGGTGCGCAAGATACCATACTCCATACTCCCTGGCGACCGAATTCGACAGCTCGATTACTCCACGACGAAAGGATACCGAAATCAAATCACACGTGTTCGGAAAGCTCTCGATGAGGCGGTCCAACGCCGCCATTTCCGGCATCGTCGCTGCTTTTTGCTGCGGAGAAGTCAAGCTTTAAACCATCCGTACAGGGGGTGTGATATTACGCAACCTTCACCGCTGGCAGTGCACGGAGAAGCAGAGGCACACAAACCTCCATTAATCTCACACATTTAGGATCGTGTCTTTTTGGTGCTCCGTGTCCGGTGGTATGGGATTCTGATCTCCCCTCCCGCCGCACTTTGCACTCCCTACGAAACGAGCAATAGCATTACAGCACAGCAGTGTAGTTTGTCGTGGGTGGATACTGCGGTGGAGACGCTCGCCTTCTTCTTCGTGCTCTCCCACCTGGAAATAGCGCACACCCACCAGCAATTGGGCAACTGGTGCGGCGGCCTGTCCCAGTGCTCGCTGAAAGCACCCCTTGCAGCCGAGGATTGGCGCACCGGGTTCCTCCTTAGCGCCTAGTCCATCATAATCAACCTCGATATCGCCACCGAGCGACCTGGCCTTGACCTGAAGGTGCATGCATGTTGAGCGGTTTTTGTAGCAGTTTGGAACATATCCGGCGCAAATGAGAAGAAAAGAGCGGAATGGAAATCACAACCGCAGTTGTGACCAACTTCGCAAAAAAAGTACAACACCCGATGGAGGAAAAGCACGACACCTGGTATCTACCTCTCTCCCTCCTAAATGGGTATCTACCTCTCGCCTTATGTGTACTGCTGTATCTCCGATGCCACTACAACATGAGAAGTCTACTGTAGACGATGCACGCTCCCACGTAATCTTGGCTTGTGACGTCATGTACCCGGGGGACGTTCTGCTGGGCCGAGCAAGAGCAAAAGACCTGCACTTCGTTCGCCACGCCGTTGCACGTTGGTTTGTGGTTGGACATGCCACCCTTGACGGCGTGTGCATCTCGATCCCAAACGTCAACAGAGCTCCTGTTCCGTGTGTGTGTTCGGGGCTGTACCAGGTACACCAGAGAGGATAGCACACCTTTTCCCCCGCACAGCCGCCGCCCAGGCTCGTCCCGACACAGCCGCCGTCCGGTTCCACAAGAGATCCACCAACGCCTAGCGAACTCACACCCCAAGATCCTCGCCCACTCCCAGATCCATGCGTGCGATCCTCTCTGTGATTGCTCGCACAACAAAGAGAGACATCTACCGAAAACCTGGAGGCATTGTGTGGTGTGTGGTGTCCATTCCCATCAAAGAGCCCAAACTGAACCAGCGCCGAACCGATCGATGTGACGGTTCACCTTCATGTGCGTTCGTACGACGTACGACGAATGCCGACAGCAGTTTTTAGTAGACTGCGCCCTCGCAACTGCTGTACGAATGTAGTATGCATGCCGTGATCTACCACTTCTGCTGTAGTCCGCGAACGGAGATCGCTGCTGCTGCTATCGACTAAAATAGGTATTTTCTATGTGATGATACAAAGGGCAGCCGTAGTACAGCAGTAGCATTCACTTCTTATGCTGTATGCAGTACTTCGTCTTACAGCAGTATTCTACATGATACACTTGTGTAGATTATTCTCTTTCAAAACCTGGAGTATTCCAGCTGACTGGACATTTGGTTTGATCCCTGATTGTCGGCGGGGGCGGCCTGTTGAAATTCCCCTATAACGTTGTCAAAGAAATGGGGGGGGGGAGACTATACCCGACTACGTACACTGCTGTACTTGTACGCATATAACGCGGGGAGTACGCCGCCCAAATGTGACTTTGCGTCTAATAACTGCTGTCAACATGATTATCAGCAGGGTGTCGTTTGAGAAAGTGTAGTCTCTACGGTAGCCTTTAGTCTTCGTCTCGCGAACAACGTGCTGTGGGATGCAGGCATACTACGAGCGTTTTGCGCGAGGGGTTGCGTGCGGCCGTTCTACAACCTGTGTCCTCACAAGTGCCAGATAAACTTCACTCTACATGTAGCTCGGAAGGCAGACATACAGATGGAATGTTACAGCTTTGCGGGCCGCGGAGGTATGACGCGTCAATAGCTGGGTGTGAGTTCCAGCCTTGGGCGCATTCCAGCAACAGCGCCGCCGACGCTTCCTCGTAGAAGTATTTGTTAAAATGCCGAGGTACGTACTCGCCACTGTTGTTGTTCCGTCATCGGTGGGTTTGGACCTTCTCAGGCAAACAGTCGCGAAGAAAGTGATACTCAACGCACGGGGTGCACAGCCACACAAATGTAGCAGGTAGACCAAGTTAAGGATCCTCAACCAGGAGCTCTTTTCCCAGTGCTGCTATCAAGACACCGAGTAGCCGCAATAACGCTACGCTTAGTCTTAAGTCTTTTTGCGATCAGCCTATAAAGAGACCGAATTACACTTCGACCCAACGAAGTCGGTGTCTACGTTTGACGGGTCGGAGCTCTGGTCGCAAGGCTCGCCAAGCTCTCTTCTGGTCTCTCACGGAAGAACGAACTCTCTGCGGTTTTGATAAAGCTGAGGCGCTTTTGTCTTCTTTCCGACGAATCGTGGCCGCCTCGTTCGTTCGATACCCGGGAAAGGCAGTCCGCCCGCGGCGCCCACGCCCAGCCCCATCTGCACGGGAAACACAGCAGCAGCAGTGCAGCAAAGCAACTGCGACGGATGAACTTCACAAGGAAAGCGAGATTGCGACTTGGCGGCCGTTCGACACACGCATACGTTGTCGTTTTCAAGAGTTGGTCCTACAATTGTAAGGTCCAAACGTTCGAATTTAGCACCGGTCGCGACACCGAAGAACCGAAACGCAAATAAATACATCCCGATAAACATTGCTACGGCAATGTCAGATTTAATGTCACGTGCACAGGAGTCGGCGCTTGTTTTGAGGGTTCACGCGTGCACATTACCTCAAGCGTGGTTTAGGCAACAGTAGTAGTAGGTGTAACCACAGTGGTTCCTAAAGCGAATCCCCATGGCAACGGCACACAGAATCGCCCACCACACAGGCCTGCGCGCGTGGTCAGCCCCAGTTGGCGTACATCCGACGCGTGTTGTTGTGATTGGTTCAGACGACGTGAAAAAAAGCACGTCACGTGCATACAAGGTCACGAATCCATGGCAAACAACGCGCTCACATTACGTCGACCCCGAAGCCACGGGCGATAGCCTCGATCGCCTGCCGCTGCGCGCCATCAGGCCTGAAAAACGCTTCCAACACGATGTCGCTCGATCGATCCTCCTCTAACCATCCCCGGACCCTCCCCTGGAAGACCTGGAGCGCCGTTCTCCAGTGCATGTCTGGGTGGCCCTGCGCCAAGGACTCCTCGTACACGTCGGCAATGTCCAACACGCGGACGTCTCGGAAACCCTCGCAGCTGGTGCGGAAGTGGGTTTTTCCCGTGCCAGACACGCCTCCGATCCCGTAAATCGTCATCGACTACTCCTGTAATCGGCGTCATCATCACAAAAATGTCCGGAGCGAGAATGGAGACAAAGGGAACGAAGCCCGGGTTGGGAAACAAGAACCCCGAACTCAAGCAGATACAAAGCACGGTTGACATTTTGTACACGAGCGTGGGGGTCACATCGCCAACATTCCCGCTGAGAGAATGGTTTGTGGTTTCGCTTCTTAAATCGCGACGATCAACAAGGAAACAACGAAATAACGGAAGAAACGCAAAAAAAACGCCGTGGGTGAGGGAAAGCAGTAGCTCACACCACTTTAAACGTGTTCTTTATTCAACCCTCAAAGGTGTGGAGTCTATTCGCGCGACATTCTTGTTGACCCTGCCACACACACAAGCAGAGATAAGCTATGCTGTAGCTAACTGCCTCGGACGGCCCGCAGTTCGGAGAACTTGGTCTGCGGCAGCGCTTACAACGGTAGATTGTGAATGTCCTCAGATTTGCGCAGTTTTCGGACTGCAGCTGCCTTCGATAGCACGGCCCCAGCAACAGACCGCGTGTCGCTGCTCCGTGATCTCCTCTACGGGCATAGATGGTCAAGTTGGGACTCTGCCACACACCAACCTTCTTTTTTAGCACACACCGTATCGTTTTTTTTAATTCAATTTATAGAACGTGGTTGACATGGTGGAATTGACATGTTGGAACTGTTTGTCCTGGTTCAGGAGAAGGTGTGTGTAGAGGCAACACCGTAGACTCCATGCTAAGCTCAGCCTTATCAGGCAACCCTGATTTATTGCCTGACAGCCCCTTTTCAGATCGGGGTTGCCTGAGAGGGTGTTTGGTGCCTGACATGCCTGACTTTCGCCAGGCAACGCAGCAAACCGCCAAAACACGTGTCAGGCATCATAAAATAAACGCCAAATCTCATAAGTAGGTATGTAGGGGGCCGAGGGGTGCCCGCCCGTGAGACACAGCGAGGGGGAACAAATCAAGCACGGACCCCCTCCCAATTTGAAAACACGCGCGCACGAGCAGCAGCACAGGGCACAGGACCAGGAGCCAGGAGCCAGCACACACGCTGTAGTCGCTGTAGACCTGCAGAGTGTAGAGTGTAGAGTGCCGACTGCCGCGGTGGGATACCACTGCAAGGAGCTGTATCATGCCTCAGGAAGAAGGCACCACTGCAACTGCGTCTGTTCCAGCACCTGCGGCTGAAGCAGCTGGGGCGAGCAGCGCAGCTGCTGCATCACCTGACCCACCACTCCGGTTACCGGGGTCTAGACGTACCAATCCAACTGAAGCGAGTGCTTTTTTGTGTTCACAGGCTGACTACCATCCGAAAACCGATCTACCGAGAACAAGCGAGTATATGACAAGAATCACCAAAGACGCAATAACAATAACAGTAAAAGAGAAGAGAGCAGGGGGGCACACCAACATGAAACGCATCGCAACACTCGGTAGTGTCGTGCTGGCAGTGTGTCGTGTGGTCGTGCAGCAAGATGCTGCCAGCTTCTTGCCAAGATGCTGCCAGCTAACTTTTCTTGCCCGTGCGTACATGAAAGGGATTGCGGGAAAGTCGAGGGCGCGCCAATAATCTGGCTGCTCGCATTTACCTTCGGTCATATTTTAAAAATCCTGGCCCCCTGCTCCTAGAAGAGCTCGTTGACTGTTAGCGTTGTCTATTTAGCGCTTCTGCACACACCAAACAGATGGAAGTGGGGGAGGATGGTAATTATCGGTTTACCATGCCTTGCGTCGGCGGGGAACGCTTTGCTTGTTGTCGAATGTTGAATGTCCGAATCTTGTTTTGAACGTTTGTCTGGTTTCTTTGGCATCTGTACAATCTTTGCGAAGTAATGGTTTTCTCTGTTTCTTTCTGCTCCTCCAGCTTCTGTGTGCTCTCTGTATGTACCTCGCCCCTCGCCCGCTTCAAGCAACCTCTTGCTGATGATGTTGGTGGAGTACTGAGTCGAGACGCATGGGGTGAATGGGGGGACCAACGGGGCAAATAAATGTTGTTTGCAAAACATAAAACAATATATATATTGCGTTAACTACGTGTCTAAATATTTCAGTGTAAGCTCTGCATGCCAACACTGCCGGTGTACGTTAGTTGCGCGCTACAGTTGCGTAATGAGGGCGCCAAAACGACTTGAATGGGTTTCAGGCAAGTGTCAGGCAAGGTTTCAGGCAGGTTGCCTGATTCAAATCAGGCATTTCAGGCAACCAATCAGGCATTTCAGGCAAAAACCTGGTGTCAGGCAAATGCCTGAAATTTTGCCTGACCCCAAAATTTTTCGCCTGCGGCGGGCTGTTTTGCACACGCCTGAAGCACGCCTTGGGCGTGCCTGATAAGGCTAAGCTTAGCTCCATGCTACCCTGGTGGAGACAAGAACACAAAACGCTACTACTGCTGTACTGTACAATTCGGAGTCTACCTGCTGTGTACCAAGCCAGCACAACGCCGGTGATGGCGTAATGGGATTGTCCTCGTGACGGTCGCCGGAACAATGCGAACGGCCGTAAGTTTTGAAAAAGATCAAAGACCGGAGCTACTCTACTGACTTGTTCTCTTCCGTGTTGTGGGCTACAGCAGTACTCTGTGCCACAACGAACGGCTTGCTTGTTGTGGCGTACTTTCCACTTGGTCTTATACATGTGTCTCGTGTTTGCTTGGTGCTACTGCTGTACCTCGGTTGTATCCAACAGTACACATACAGTAGTCAAAAATCAAGATAGATGGGCAAACCCCTTCGAGACAGGTTCAACACGTGACACAAGATACCACACCACCTGGAGACTTGTTATACTGCTTGTAGATCGATTACCGTTAGTCCACGACGAAGAGATGCAAACATGAAACTAGATGAAACGATCCATATGTTTTCGGAAAGCTGTCGACGAGACGTTTTCAACGCCGCCGTTTTCGGTGCTGCCACTATTTCTGCTCTGTGGAGAAATCGAGCTTTGAACAAAGGTCCGAATTTGTGGTACCAACCAACGTTGTCCAAGGGTCCAAGGATTTTGGTACCCACGGAATGTGTTTCCCCGTAATTTTGACTCGGGCATCGCGGTTCATGGCTGCGGGAGGCTGAGGCTTATTGTTGGGGCAAAACAACCCTCGCCAGTTGTAATCACAAACAACCCTCGCCAGTTGTAATCACAAAACAACCCTCGCCAGTTGTAATCGTGGCGGGCATAGCTACTCATCAAACCGTTGGCGTGTTTTGCGCTGATGTGGGAGACGCGCTGGTGTACTGGAATTTCGGGGTGCGAGCGTACACGTCATCGAAAAACTTCACACAACAGTCCCATCTTTCAGAGGGCAAGCAATACATCACACGCACCTTTCCGCTGCTGCATAAGTGGGGTCCAACCAGTCGGAAGAGTACCAATAAAGCTAGCCTATCGTGGTTGTGTCCTCGCAGCGTGACACGCAGGCATCATCCGCAGCTTTGAGTCGTTGTCGCACCGCTCTTTTCATTGGAATCCGGCTCTATTTGTTTTCATCCCCGCCCCCCTTGTCTAACGCCTCTTTGAAGACATTCGTGGTATGCGATCAAACGAGCACCCCCAAATAGTTCCACCCCTGCGCAACAGCTGGCTACGACGGGGTCCGAACAGGCAGCATGCTCAGCCGGCTGAAGGTGCGGCATGAGTTTTTTTAGGCTGGCTTGCTGGCGTGTACCGGAATGGACTCTTGCCAGTGTGTGCGTATGGGGTCTATGAAGACCCTCAAACACCTTCCCCAGTTTGGCCCGGCGGGGCTTTCGCTAATAAAAAAATGACGTTTGGTTGGAGACTGAAAAGGGGCGAGCCGTCGAGATTACCGAGAGGTTGGCGATAGGTCCACGCCGAAGCAGACAGTTCCTCGTAGGTCTTCCCGCTCTCTGGGACACGTGGCCTTTCTTCGGTAGGTGTGTGTGGCATGTCTGGCCGGTGCCGCGCCGTCGCCGATTCTCATCGGGGACGGAATGCGCCTATGATTTTTTACAGTTGAAGGAGGCTGGACGGGAAAAGATTGCCACTTTGACGTAAGGGCGCGTCGCCTACGACCACGCCGTTCACAGTTCACAGCCACGTGGGGTGCATGGTCAGTCAGGGACGTTCGGTTCTTCCCTCGTGTGTCTCGCCAGATGAGGCACTGAATGCGTTCATGTTTCGCGGCGACACCTGCAAGTTTTGTGTTTTTTGTCCTTCACAGCGGCGCGAAGGGCGTGTGATTTGCTTGACGTCATCGATATGTGTGGGCCGCCTTTTCTCTCTTGCGTGCGAAACGAAATGTGTAAATATATCCAGAACAAGATGACAGAGAGGCAACCACGACACGCGAATCCAGCAAAATTGTTTGGTTTTGTTACGCACAGGGTGAGGACGGGGCGTCACGGGTGCACCTGGCTCTTGGCGCTTTCTGCTGTGTGCATGTGCTGTTGTGTCGGGAAACCAAGCCGCGGTCGGCTCTACTGGTCGACTTTTAAAAATCTGTCACGCCAATGACAGGGCCGCCTGCTTGCTGCACCCACACATGCAAGACGTTGACGATTTTTATAATCGGCGCGCGAATGTGCTCACCTACCCCAGGCACTTCCGATTGCGCAGTCAAGAGCCACGCTAGACTGACATACAGCAGTTGTCCTCACCCCTTTGTTTTGGGAGAGATTGGTGAGCTATGTCACCACGAGACACATACACACCTGGCGGCGGCTGTCTATATACCGGAATGTCTTCTTATTTGATCAATATCCCAAATTACTTGCCGGGTGGAAATAGGCGACCTTTCAACGCGTGTGACACCACATCGAAACGGTCTGTGTCCGTTTATTTTACCGCTGAGAGCAGCAGCAGCAGCAGCATCAGTACGACGCTTCTTTACTGTGCGCTGCTCACCGAACGCTGCAACACCCCCGTAGAATCAGCTGTCGTGCGAGTGTTTCACCGCCGTGCCACGGGAAAGACGGAACTCCGTTCATGTTTCCAGAAGATCCACGGATCCGCTAACCACAACCCCCAACACAAGCATTATTTGGAACGGAAGGAAGTCCCGGAACACTAAATAAAAGTGCTGCTGCTGCAGTGTGCCATTGGCACGACCAAGCTTGGCCCGAGCCGCCTCTCTCGCTGTCATGTTAAGAAATTGGTTCTGCTGCTGTTTTCTGGGTGTGGTTTCGGCCGACCAGCGAGCCACATGAGTTGCCTTAGAGCGAAAAAACATCTCCAGAGGCTACACAGCAGTATCTGTATATATGTCTGTTTCCTTGGAGAGGAAGACATATCTCCAAAGAGTTGCGGACAGAACGACAGAACACGTCTCCATCAAATAAATACCGAGCGGACATGAGATAACCAAGGATCGTTTTTTTTCGAAGCAACCACTCGCGTAAAACCAAAGAACGACTCCCTCGTATGTTCGTGCCTGATATTGCCCCGTTGGAAGGGATGCGTTGAATGAAATATGCGTACTGTGAAGTCTTTCGGCATTGGTGGTTGCGGGATAGCTATTTTTTTTTCACATCGAAAAATGAAGAAGCGATGCGTCAGGACTTGGTTTGGGGGGAAAGCGATTTTGGTGTCCAGCCTATATGGACGTGGATACTCTTCATGTATAGGTGGAGAGCTGCTTTTTAAGCTTCCTATAATAGATGTCTTGAGTTATTGGCTGGAAACACCAATGTATCAGGCAGGTATTGTTCACAGCTTTTTAGGGTATCAGCGCCTATGTGTCTACAACTGCCAAAGCTGGTTGCGCAGCTTGTTCAAGCAGCAGCTGCTGCTGTTGGTGCGTTGGTTCCAGAAAAGAAAAAAAGCACCAAGAGGCACACAGAGAGCAGCTTGTCTCTTTTCGGATAAAATCTAATTGCGGGCAGAAAGTCTAATCCTCCGTAAACTTTTAGGCCGCCAACGTTTATATCTGTATGAAGAATTAAATGACAATCCTTCAAAGATCCGGCCGTTCGCGAAAGATCTGGCTCCTTCGGGCGCACTGCACGCTTCTATCCACTACTGCTGTGTCCTGCGCGCCCCCCCCCCCGTTCTCTAGCCTACTGTTGTATGCATAGGTACAAACCGTACCTCTTCGGGAAGAAAGAAATTACCCCTCCAATCGACAGCGGTAGTAGACTAACGATCGAAGATCCGGCTGTTCCGCCGAGCGACACATCCACCGGCGCGCACGCACGCATCCATCCACCGCCCCCCGCCATCCCCCAACGTAGGTGTACCCCTCAACTGCGTATGATACTGTTGTATTCAGATACATATAACCTGTCGTTTTTGTTTTTTGTTTGTCTCACGGAGAGATTACCGTAAGGATGCGGGTCTTGGCACACGGCTGTGCGATGTGTTATTTTCTTTTTAAATCTTCCGTTCCCAGATTTGTATCGTACAGGGGGTGCCAAGACACATCGATGCGTGACCCATGAACCATGCCCCTGCGGAAAATATGAAAAAAATACGGCGAAATACATACCAAACCCGAGGCGGAAAACTACCTTAGAATTCCCCGTCACAAAAGGTACATTTACGTGCTCACACACACACAAACAAAAGCAGCACGTTGGCTACGATGTCCTTCCCGGTATGCTACCTGTTTTTCGTAATCTAGATAGTCGTTGGGTTGTGTACGCGTTCTTGGTTGATCGAGTGGATACCGTTTGCCGATTTCGACAACAGCAGTTACAACATTGAACAGACAACAGTAACAACATGAACAACTAGTGTGCCCTAGAAATACCAAAGCGACATGACTTGCACATGAGCAACGTCACGGGCGGTGCCGGTGTACAGCCGTGGAGCCCATGATGCAAGCTCCCGTGGTGCAGATTTTTTTCGCGAAGAATGCTGAACCTCGTCGAAGGTATCGGGGGTCTCCGCACGCAACTGCTGTGCGAAGCGAATGATACCTTGTGCGATGATCAATCAACTGAATCCCCTGGAACCCCGATTTGTTTCGGCACCCCCCGTTGCCAAATTCACCCCCGACACCGTGCGACCCGAATTCTTACGGTAGGACGATTTACCACAACTTTTTGATATTTTCTTCTGTTTTGTTCCCTTTCCGGACTTTCTTCCAGACGGCCGCTCAAGGGGGGCCGGGCACGACCGGTGACGACAGCGCCGGCACAAGCAAAGCAGACAGGAACAGCAAGTGGGGGCGTCGCGGCGGCGGCGGCAAGCCGGCGGAGCGAGACCAGTTCCGCGTTCAGCAGCAAGGGTTTTACGTCAGGGGTGACCTGACCGTCGATGTGTTTCAGGCGCGAGGCCTGCGCTTGGGGAGTGCCACGGAGAGGTGAGGTTCGGACGAGGGGGCGACGTACATGACACGCAGTAGGGGGGGGGCGGCGGCTCGCCACAGCAGTCAGTCGCACAAAGAATGTTATTTCTAGTGTGAATATACAGGTGTAGGGTGACTTAACAGTCAAAGAGGACGGGTACCTATGGTAGGCGGATCGTTGCTAACATTTTTTTCCCCTTGCCTCTGCCTCTCCCTCTCCTCTCTTTTGTGACTGCCGTACCCTCAGGAACCCGTACTGCGTGGTGTTGGTGGACCGAGTAAAGGTCGGAGAGACCCCGACAGCGTCCAAGACAGTGTCGCCGGTACGTAAATCGTCTCTATTCCCCTCTCGTCGCTGTCTCTCTCTCTCTCTCTCTCTCTCTCTTTCTCTCTCTCTCCCCCTCTCCCTGTCCCTCTCTCTGTCGTTTCTCTCTCTCCACCATAGACAGGCTCTCCTTCTAGATAGATGTTCTCGGATGTGGTACATTAAACGCACCGGAACAAGTAATGCAAGATAATGATGACGTGATCTCAGCTTGCCCTGTGGCCGGAGGGAGGTCGACATCGATACATTCAACAGGGCTGTTGTGGTTTTAGTGCGGCCGTCGTTTTCAATCGTCGAAAGGGAGGGTCTGGAGGGGGGGGGGGGTCTTCCTCTAGACTTGTGGCGACGCAAGTCGCCTCGCAACCTTGGTTTGTTGCACGTGTGGGTGCTTCCCCCTCTCCCCGATGTACTTGCTGGCATGTCAGCATCAATGGTGTAGTGACACCGAATGCATCGGCCCTTGCGTTCTCTTCCGCGTTTTTTTTTTTTTTTTTTTCACTTCAAATCAGCACTCACAGCACTATTATAGTTCCTTTTATTCCAACCCGTGGTCACACAGAAGAGCCTCTCTCTACCCTCCCCTCCGCGTTGGTCGGTGTGGAATGACCCGCTGGTGTGGGCCACGGCCGTCTCGCCGAGCGACCACCGCCATACCTTTCGCTGCGGGATAAGTCAATCAGCTGCTGTTTGAGAGTTGTGTGTTCCTGAACGATCCGATTTCAAACACTCGAACTAACGAGTAGTCTACTTCGCACATTGGATGTCTGTTCGACGGCATACCGAGTAACCGGCCGGCTCTTTCTTATTTTGTTTACAAGTACACTGTTTTTTTTCCTCTCGCGGCATGTACCAGGTGTGGAACCATCCCGTGAAAGTGTCCCATGAGAGCTTCCGGAGGGCGGCGGATACCAACGTCTGGCCGGTGCCCTATCAGCCGCTCTCTGTCCAGGCGAGTACCAGGCGTCCTGTATGCATGACACGAACGGCGGTATTGTTTGGGGCCGCAGAATCAAGTGGCGGTTGATTTGTCTTTTTTTGTATATATCTTTTTTTCGCTCCATTGTTGGCTCAAGGTCGGTGAAACTGAGGGTTTTAGAAGCTCCTAGCTAGATTATTTTTGTGCGACATGTTCGGAAACATCAACAGATTTGCGGTGAAAACGACACGAGTCTGTTGGGGCCAAACCATGCCAGTATCGACCATTTTTCCCGGGTAGTGCTGTACACCTTGAATCCCCGCATGTCGTCGAGCGAGAAGAGTACAGCAGTTATGTTCCTCACGAAAGAGGCTTCCGCCGTTGTTTCTCCCAGCAACCACCCGCCACGCCCCGCTGTTCTTCGTCTTTTGAGTCAACTGGACCCCGGCTGACCCGTCGGAAAAGGTGTACACCGACAGCTGTGTAAACTGGCGCCAGCATAGGTTAGATGAACACACCCACCCACGCATATTGCTTTCTTTCATCGGTCAGCCGGTTAGCGCGGTCGACGCTAATAATAAAAGGCACACACACAAAGCATCAAACACTCAAATTGGCTGTTGTTGCTGCCTCCCGCCGACCGCCCTCCGCGCGGTTCCTTAGGTGTGGGATCGTTCCAACACCTCGGATGCCCTCCTGGGGACCGCCCGAGTCCACATCACCGACGCCCTGTCTAGCGGCGACAAGAACGGCTGGTACAAGCTTGTGGGCACAGGCGATCAGGTAAAGGAACTGCGTTTCATCCCTGCCTTTTGGAAACCATTAGGGGCGCTCTTTTCAGGAGACACCGTGTTTTCAGGAACATGGTGCCCCGCAGAATGCAAATAAACAGGTCCAAAATACATTCGTCCCTGAAGGATATCAAAATTAGGGACGCTCTTTTTAAGAGACACCATGCTTTTCGAAACCGTGCCTCTTGTGACCTTCTTGCTAGGCAACCCAGCTACTACAACCAAACCCGCCTCTTCCGTTGGTTGCTTACAGGCACAGGATAGAGATCCTCCTCTAATATTTTTCAGCAGGAACATCCGAATACATTATGGAAGTACATCGTCTACAGGCGTAGTCGTAATTTTTGTGTGGGTGTGTCTATTGTGTACTTCTTATTTTTATTTTCAGGCCGGGGTCGAAGAGGTTTGCGGCAAGATCCGGGTGAAGGTCCACTGGGAGTCAGAGACGCTAGTCTCTTCCCCGGAAGACAAGCCGAGACTGTTCCTGAGGGACGTGTTCGGGCCGGACCAACGGGTGAGGGTGCGGCTAGGAAAAGACTCTCGTCAACCACAGGGACACCCAAGTATCAATCGTGTGCCCTAGTGATGTCCGAGCAGCATAAGGGGGTGTCTGATGCTGGGCTGACCGATCGCAACTGCTGTGCTTCTGCTGCTGTGTCTCTAACAGGCTCGCCTCAGCGCAACTGTGCTTCTGCTGCTTTGTCTCTAAAAGCCTCGCCTCAGCCCAAACCTGAAGCCTTTTATTTGTCTCTGTCCTTCCTTTTTGTTTGCGGGATGCAGGACTACCAGCACCTGTACTACGGCGGCCTCAGCAGCACCATGCTGTGCCCGCCCGCAGGCGAGGAGGCTCTCCTCGAGGTAAGCCGAGACCACGCGCCGTCATGACTGGCGGCTGGCACTAAAAGAGAAAAAAGCGGCCACGACGCGCTCGCCTCGAAGTGTCCGTGTGTGTACATGACTTTGTAGATAACACTTGTTCAAAATTCGTGTGGACCGTAGTCCAGACCGGCGGCCGGCACTGGCAGGAGGCCCGCGACCCCCGTGCCCGCCTGAAGTTTTTCTGTGTGTTACTAACTTTGTAGACACTCAGTTTGAAATGTAGAAGGACCGCCGTCCACGCTGGCGGCCGGCGATGACACCTCGAAGTTTACGTATGCATGACTTGGCAGAAGTAACACTCTGCTTGGAAAATATGGTAAGGACAGCCGTCCAGACAGGTGGCCGGCTCTCACAGGCGGCCACGTGCTCGCCTCAAAGTTTTCTTTTGCATGGCTTTGCAAATACACCTCTGTTTGAAAATGTAAATGTGCCAGTCCCTAGTCTCCAAGACGATTGGCATTTGCTTTCGGTCGTGGTAGGCACCGCCCCGCGTTCCCCACCTCAAAGTTCTCCCGTACTTGACTTGATTTTACTTGCGCGTCAGACAACCACACCAATGGTTGGCATTGTCGGCCACACCAATGGTTGGCTTTGTCGGCCAGCCTTGTCTTGCCGCGCACGGTCGGCACCTCAGCCCGCCCTCTTGTTGGACGTATTGTATATACGTGGTCCTTTCATGTTGCATGCCTGCACCCTGCAGCTGATGATGGGGGTCAGCAGACATGATGTCACCGCCAACAACCACGGAAAGGGCGTCGAGGGAATGCTGGTCCTGACGGAGCTGAGGCTGCTGTTCCTCCCGGACATCGGCGTCGGATCCACGACGGCGTCTTTCCTGGAGTTCAACACGGTGCAGGTGTGTGGGTGTGTGGGTGACCCTGTTCGCAGCGACAGCAGTGTCATCGCGTGTCGTGTTCATAGTTCATGGTTTTAATGTTGCTGATAAGTTCCTTTTGTTGTGCAAATTTTGTGGCTTAAGCATAGAAGCAGAATTTTTCAATTGGAATTTGTTGCTTTTGCTACTCCGCGAATACCTACACAACACGAAGTCTGGCTACATTTCTTGCTGTTGCTACTCCGCTGAGTACCTACGCGTAACGCCTCGGTGTCCTGGGGTAATGAGAAACCGTGTATCACAATCTTCGGCAACATGTACCAGGTTCTACGACACTTACAAAACTAATACCTAACTGTGGTTGAATCTTGTCATGCTCGGGCACTAGATGTAGGTGCGGTCAAAGACAGAAGGTACCATGAAAGGGCCACACCGCTGCTCTGGAAGACACTCTCTCAATACGCGTCAACTACTGCCCAAATGGCCTTACAACTAAGACTAAGGCATGTACAACATGCTTGGCAAGGTAGGAAGGCGCGATTGGCCATCGGTGATCGGCCCAACAACGCTCTGTCCTCTCGTGGCCACCTACCTCTACGGCATGCAAAACATGAGTCCCCCCCTCTCCCCGCCCCCGCCCCCGCCCCCGCAGGTGTACCTCGCGGCGGTGAGAAACTTCTCGCACAGGGGTCTGGAGGGGGGGGATCGCCTCCTGTCCATCACCACCCGCGACGGGCGCTTCGTGCACTTCCGCATGCCGGCGGCCGCGTCCGCCGCTCGGTGCGGGACGTGGTTCGACACGGAAGGGCCTCAGCAGCAGCGGCGGCGGTGGCGGGTCGGGGGGGGCACGCAGAGCAGCAGCGGGAGGGAGGAGCTCTGGCAGAGGGGGCTGTGGGGGGCGGGGACCAGCGAGCTGTGGATGGAGCGCTTGGTGGACGAGGTGTGGTTGTTGTTGCTACGACTGCTGTGACGCTGGTGTGGTGAATGAAGATGGTGTTTGCGTGTGCTCTGGTGTTGATTTATGCTGGCGGCGGAATGCTGTGGCCGGGGGGGGGGTCACGAGTGCTGATTGTGGCCAGTTGCATGCATACGCCGGACGTGTTCGCTTTGAAACCGTCGGAGGTGAGGTCATACAACACCGCTTGTCGTACCGCACCAACCCATCTCCCGTCCTCGTCTGCTGCTTACCCCTGAACACGCTGCGCCCTCTTTTCGCAAAAAAACGAAGATCCGGTGGAGGAAAGCGTCCGGCGACTTCGTTGCCCTGTGGCACAAGCTCAGCGAGACCGCGGCCAACCCCCGGGCGACGGCGGCGGCCACGATCGCCGTCCCTTCCTCCTCCTCCTCCTCCTCCTCGAGCGCTCAGCCCCCTTCTTCTTCGCAAGCTCATCACGCAGCAGCGACGGCCAGCAACAACGCCGCCGCGGCGGCAAGGCTAACCGCGATCCGCGCCGCCGCCGCAGCCGCGGACGCGAGGGGAGACCTGGCGGACGGGCGCGGGGCTCTGCAGCGGGACCTGGAGAGGATGGGCGTGCCCAAGGCTGGGGGAGGGGGAGGGGCGAGCTACGCCGCGTTCGGGAGGCAGATGTGGGAGTTCAAGCCCGTCAACAAGGACTACGCGCTGTCGCCCACGTACCCGCAGGTGGGTCATGTGGCACGCGTGTGTGCGTTTCTTTGTGTGAAATAGCATCGACCGCGCTAACCGGCTGATGACCAACGGAAAGACAGTCAGGTGTCCGTGTGTGTGTTTTTTAGCATCAACGGTCTGTGTGTTTGTGTTTGTGTGTCATTTGTTGTTGTCATCAGCCGCGGCTGACCAATGAGACTACGTCAGCAGGATGAAAATGCGCGCGATGATGTGTGTGCCAGTGTCGGGACGCAACACAGGGTAGGGTTGTAGCCTTGATTATTTCTTCCTTCCTTCCCATCCTCCATGAGATCAACAACTCCTGTGAGCGTTGGAACTAATATTATACTGTGAGCGTTGGAGTCAAATCAGCCCATGTGACCAGTTTGGTCCAAGACTGGCCAACAGCTTTTTCAACCTTGTCTCTGGTGATGATCTCCTTTAGCTTATTCAAAAAAACATTAAATTGTGTTCGTACGGCAACAAAGCTGTTGCACACAGTACTCACACACCTCCTTGGAGACATAGGCCTACTGGGTATCGAAACCCATGGGATGCCGTGTCTGCCCACCCCCAGCTGAGACTGTTTGGTTTTCGCCTGCGTTCGGGGCGGCATGGGCACGACCCCCGCCCCTCCTTAAAGGGCGGAAACGACGGGACGCAACAAAAAATACAGGCAGCGGAAAGTACAAGTACGTGATTTTAGGCGATGGTCATCAAAGCGCTGCAACCAGCAACGGTATCTACCACGGACACACTCGCCAAGAAGCTGTTGTACTTTTCACACTTGGCAAAGCTACAACATGAAACACACACACACACACATCCGAATGCTACGCCTTTTCTTCCGCGCCAGGCACTGGCGTTCCCGTCGTCCATCACGCCAGCGCAGCTGTCGGCGGCGGCGCCGCAGCGGAGCCGAAGCCGGGTGCCGGCGCTGGTGTGGCTGCACCCCGCCTCGAAGGCTCCCCTTTGCCGCTCCAGCCAGCCCATGGCCGGGATGACCACCAAGGTAAGGTGCTTGAAGACACTTGGGGAAGTGTGTACTTTTGTGAGGTGAAAGCTGTAGGGGTACATCACAGTGGTGCGTCGAAGTGGATATGTAGCAGGTGAAGGGCAGCTGGAGTGGAAGAGACGTGACAGCGGTTGCGTCGAAGTGGGTATGCACAGCAGGTGGGCAGTTTGAGGTAGCTGGAGTTGTGTGTAAGAGGTGTACAGCGGTTTCATCGAAGTGGGTAGCGGATGGCGAGTGTCGCGCGCCTTTGTTGCGGCGCTGCGTTGATTGGATGGGCAACATATCCCGGCTCTGCGAGCTGAAGGAAGTCTAAGGAGCGGGGTGGTCGGCGTGTACTCTGGGTTATCATAGCTCTGCATTATCCGTGTCGTGTGTTTGTCGATAGTTAAAAAAATTTTTTATCGCGTTTTTAGCCCATGGTTGTCTTACCTTTAACGGTGGACGTAGTTTTTTCTTTGTTTTTGTTCCGATTTTCAACAGTGTCGTGATCTCTTGCCCGAACGCTCGGGTACGACGGGTCTTTGTCCTCTGTGCATATTAGTCTACACGGCAACCTGCCGGAAATGACGTGCTTGCCCGTACCGCAGGTGCTGAGTGAGGACATTCACCTCCTCAAGCAGATCCGCGTGACGCTCGACGCTTCGAAGCTCAGCATCGTGGACGCGAGATCGCTGCTGAACGCTAAGGCAAACCAGGTATGACAGTGTTGGCTTGTTGCTGCACACAGGACATTTTTTTTTTTTTTCAAATCAGCGCTCACAGCACGTTGTAGTGCCGTTTACTCCAACCCGTGGTCACACAGAGGGGCCCCTCTCTACCCTCCCCTCCTGCGGTACGTTGCCTTCGATTTTTAATGCGAGAAGAGTTCAGCACTCTCTTCCCTCTGCGTATGGCAATACCAAACCAACAACTTGCGAAGGGGTATGTGGGAAGACGCGAACCTTCTCTGCGTGAAAGTGATGCGCCAGGCACGACCTTGTTCCAAATGGCGCTGGCATCCATGCACTTGAAAGTAAGAAACCGGCCAGGAGAGAATACGAAGACGCAACTGACACCTTGTGGAAAGAAAGGTCCGGAGAAAAGCAGCAGTAAACATGTGTACTGCTGTAGTATGTTGCAAGCCTGGTCTTTTGTTAACCGGGTCCTTTTTTTATTTATTTTTATTTCTGCATGTATGTATGTTGTGGTGCATAATCTTGTCGTGAAAAAATCAATCAAGGTCACCGGCAAGGGGTATGAGGACGTGAACGACATCGGGCGCGACGTGTGCACGCTGGGCTTCATGGGCATCGAGAACATCCACGCCGTCCGCGACAGCCTCGCCTCCTTCTGCGCCGCGTCTCAGGCGCAGGGGCAGGAGTACTTCCACGCTGTCGGAGCCAGCGGCTGGCTGCGACACCTCTCTCAGGTACGATCAAACAGCACGGCAGCAACCAGTAGCCTTGGCAGGGTTCTTCGTATTAGTATGTAAACATGTTGGATAAAGCATGCAGTCGGGGAAGTTGGGTTGGGGATATAGGGTCTGCGTACCCCCTCCCTGTTCTATTTCCTCATGAAACTTTATATTTCTCGCGAACGCGGTGCGCAGCAGTGCGTTGTTGCCGGCGAATATATAGATGTTTTATCTTTTGTTTGGTCGAGTACGTGTGGCTTTAGTTATTCCCTGTCCGTCAGGCAAGAGCAGGCAGCGGGGCGGCCATGGATGGTGCGAATATGGCCTCGTCATCCCTGTCCGTCGAGCGTCTAAATACTGTACCATTAGCCTCGAGTGCTTTTGGTGAAAAAGTGGCCGCGTCATCATTCCCCAAGATTTTGCTTTTTTTTAAAAGATGCGTGACGACGCCCGTCGGTGTGTGTGTGTGTAGCGGACACGTCTGTTGGGCATTCACCTTGTTGTGGTGGGCACTTGGTGGTTCACCTGCTGCAGGGTGGCTCGAGAGGTTGGTTAGGAGGCATTGTGACATCTCTCTCAGGCCTGCACTCTGTTGCTGTTCCGCAGATAAGGTTCCGCACGCTTCCTGTTGGTTGGTGCTGTGGCTGCTGTAAGAGCGAAGGTCATGAGCAATACTGTCGCGTTGTTGCCAACCTAGAATCACACTGGGGATGGAGATGTCAAACGTCTACGTGCCTGACCCCCTCTCCCCCCCCCCCCAGCACAATGCTTGTAACTGTCGCTGGAACTGAAAGCACCAGAAAATATACTAAGTCATTCGCAGCTGTCATCCGTATGCAAGGAAGTAAGCACAAGATGCCGAACACCCTTAGCAGGATGCAGCGCACCCTTCGTGCGACTCGCCGAATACCTCACGGCGCTTCGCGCTTGGTGATGTGAGAGCCTGGTCCGGTGAGAACCCGGCGTGCTCCGTCCCGGCTTTGTAGGGATGCGAGGTCAATGGTCTAACGACTACGGCATGCACGACAACGAGTGCACGCCCCCCTCCCCCCGCCCTCCCTTCTGTCTATCCTGTCGGCGTGCTGGCGTATTCCTCTCTAACCGTCGCAGATCATGAAGGGCGCGGCGTTTGTTGTCGACGAGCTGCAGAGAGGCATTGCTGTCCTTGTCCACTGCTCGGACGGGTGGGACCGCACGGCGCAGCTCACGGCCTTAGCACAGGTGCCATGCGTGTGTGTGGTGAAGGCGTCCGATCGGCAGTCCGTCGGAGACTTGCGTGTGGAGGCGTTGTACGAAGGATTAGAAGCGTCTGGTTGCCCCCCGGGGGGGGGGCGTGAGGTTTCTTGCCGTTTTCGCCCGCAGTGTCCGTTGATCTGCGTGTGATGCACACATGCGAGAGATGATTTTAGTTGTCGCACGCATTAGAAAAAAAACACGCCAAGGTTTTGGGCGACAATTTTTTTTTCTCCCGTGTGTTTATTTCGACCTGTGTACGTGTGAGCCCTCAAGCATGATGCAGAGTGAAATGACTACTTGCTATCCATACGAATACTGCCTTCGTTTTGCTCAACTGCGACATTTGCTGATGGCGCTGCTTTGTTTTCTTCGTGCATTCGTTTTTCTTTGCTTTTGGCCTGCCACAACAACAGCTGTACATGGACCCGTACTACCGCACCCTGGAGGGCTTCGAAGTCCTGGTGGAGAAGGAGTGGTGCTCTTTCGGGCACATGTTCGGCCTCAGGGCTCACTCGGACTCTCCCACGGAGTCGTCACCGGTGTTCCTGCAGTGGCTAGACGCTGTGTGGCAGGTAGGAGCCCGTGAGCTTGGGGGGGTACCGTTGCTTTGCATGTCTTTTGTGAACCTGTTAGAGGATTGACCATGTCCACGAGAGGACGGAGCAAGTGCCGATAGGACCGAGGTGACGGGGGGGGGGGGGGGAGGGTTACTCGTCACTTGGTTTCCGTAGTGTTTCGGCGGACCTCGCTGACATCTGGTTTCGCCAAATCACGATACCTGAAATGTTTAACACAACAGATCGTTAGGACGAGTAAGGTATACTTGTACAGCAGTGCGGTTTAAATGAACGCCGATATAGGAGATGTATGCATATGTCGGCTTGTCCAACCCTGTCTTTAATCGTAGCCGCCATGCTGTAAACTGCTGTAATCATCCGTCCTTTTTTAACACCTTGCGTCCGTCTTAATTTGTTGCTGTTTGCAAAGCTTGGCTGTCTCTCACCCCTCTCGTCTAACCCTTGGTCACTTGATTTTTGTTTTTTTGTGCGCGAAACACCCGCGGGGGACGAACTCCCGCCCGATCAGCTCGTCAGACAATACCCGTCGTCGTTTGAGTTCACCGGGCACTACCTCGAGCGGCTGGTGGAAGGCGTGTACAGCGCGGGCTTCCTCAACTTCGCAGGTGAAACAGGCATCCCCCCCCCCCCCCCCGTTCGCCTGAGGTCGGGAAGAGGGTTGATGTAAGGAAGTGTGACCCTGTCTGCGGTGTGAATGCTAAGGCCGTGCACAGGCTGCTGTTGTTCACTTCAGCGGTACAAGCAGCAATAGATGCCATGAAGCTAGTCATTGGGCGATTTTGTTGACTGCCGTAATAGAGGAGCACTGTATTTAGCGTTGTACACAGCAACGTTTTACGCCGTCAGGTTGCTCTTCGCCTTCCCATGGTGGAAGATCACGGACGTTGTTGCGCGACATTCTTGTGCTTTCCTCGGTAACCTGGCCCCTGATGGCTCCGCCTTTTTGGTACGTGTGCCTGATTTGATCGTTTCGTCTCTCGGAAAACAGGGAACTGCGAGCGCGAGAGGAAGGAAAAGCTCAAGGAGCTGCGCGAGACGGGCAGTGGTGCTCTCAGCCTGTTTACCTACCTTAGGTAATCCCCCCAACAGGCAGCAAGAAGGAGACGTCTACCCAGCATATTCACTCCACTAGGCCGCTTTTAAGGAAGAAGAGCAACGGCGAAACGAGGCGTGTCTTGCTGAGATGTACTCCGGAGTATGGTTCTTATCCCCCCAATGGTTGCACTGCTGTACCCGACCGCCCTCACCAAGCTTCTGGCTGTGTGGCCGTCTACTGAGCCCCTCGGAACACGTTTTTTTCTGGCTAGCTTCTGTCCTGTGGTCGCAACTGCTGTTGTTGCTGCTGCCGATGCTTCTCTTCCTGGTACTGCACATTACCCCCGACGACATCAACTCCGCCCCATCCATCCCACCGCCGTGCCGTTACGCTGCGCGTTCAACAGGGAGCACGCGATGGAGGGCACCATGACGGCGCCGCTGCTCAACCCTCTCTACCGGCCGCCCCCCTACACCCTTGGCGGCGGCGGCGGCGGGCGGGTGCCGGCGCTGAGAGCGG
Source organism: Ectocarpus siliculosus (assembly GCA_000310025.1). NCBI lineage: Eukaryota > Phaeophyceae > Ectocarpales > Ectocarpaceae > Ectocarpus > Ectocarpus siliculosus. The sequence goes on from FN649733.1 coordinate 2,637,015, forward strand.
TGGACGTGCTGCGGCCCTGCTGCGAGCTCCAGGGCCTAGAGGTCTGGAAGACGGTGTACATGCGGGATAACCTGCTGCTGCACCACAGGTGATGTAAAAGCCAGAAGGGGGGTTCGCTTTCGTTTTGGCCGGGGAGGGGCATGTAGAGACACATCCGCACCTATGTATGGCCGAGAAGGACAACGCGTTTTTTTTTTTTTTTTTGGCCGACCAGACTGCGGTGGGGTGAAGAGGGGGGTATATCCGAAGCCGCATCTTTGTGTCTGATGGGGGATGATATGGACTTACACGTTCGGTGTTCGGTCACCTTGGTGATAGGGTTTTCCGCAAGCCGCTGGCCGAAGTGCCGCTCGCTCGTGCGCCCGTACTGCTAAATATCACTGGTTTGGATCATGCGCCGATGGACTTGGCTTTATGGCTTGTATCTGCTCTCCGTACAAACCTGATTGCCGCTCGCTGCCCCTTTGCCTGTCAGTCGCGTCTTGTCCGCACGCGGATTCACTTGGGGTTTTGGCTTGTATGTGCACTCCGTACAAAGCTGATTGCCCCTGCCTGTCAGTCGCGTCTTGTCCTCACGCTTACCCCTCTTGTTGGTGCCGCTTATGTGTGCCATGTGGACCAGGGAGCAACAGCTGTCGGTGGAGCAGGGCTTGCGATTGCAGGTGAGTGCGTGTGGTTCGTTCGTGGTGGGCGTGTTTTTTTTATTGCCGGCTCTGGCCGACTAAAAAAAAAAATGGAGAGCGCTTCGGAAGGTCACGTGTGTGTTTGAACCAATTTTCGAAGAGGCTATTGTAGGTTGTGGTCCGGCGATTTTTAACAGTAGCAGCGCTGGCGCTGGTGACGGTGATTGGAGAATTCCCGTGTCATTTCCTTGGTCCGGTCAAGTTCGGGGTTGCGACCTTCAGCACCCCCCACCGCGCCTACTTTGTTCGAATGCCAACGAGGCTTCATCCGACTGGCTGTTGCCGCAACACGCGACTCGCGGCGCCCATATTACCGCACTCCCGTCCGGAGTAGACGCCTTCCCGGGAATGACCCCGAGAAGGTTCGGTGCGCTATCGTGTCTGCTCACTTGAGCTGGAACCACGCTGGGTATTTTGTGCGGTGCCCACCGACCCGTTTTGTCTGTTGCTGTCTGCTCCTCCTGCTCCTCCTCCTGCTGCTGCTGCTGCTGCTGCTGCTGTGGATGGGTGGCTGCGGGTTCCGGACTCGGGGACGCCCCCCCCTACCTGGTTTCTTCCGTCATCATCACCACCGGCCCTTTCAGGTAGCTATGCTGAGAGCGTCCCGCGTAGCGTCCGACCGTCGACAGCGGGCGACCCTCTCGGTCCTCGCTCTCATCGCCGTTGCGGTAGCCGTGCTTGCCTGGGTGGTTCGGGGGGTGTACGGCTACGACCACGGAGACGTGCCGTCGTTTGCCCTCGGCCTGGCGGTGGCCGTCGTGCCGGCGCTCTTGGTGTGGTCGTTGCCCCAGCCGGCGTTTGAGCCGCGGGGGTGCGGGGCGATGACCGACTCTCCGTCGTCGGTGTCTGAGTGAACGCGTAGCCGCCCGACTGAATTGAGCCCCCCCGGTGTATACTGACTAGAGTTTATCGCATATGTAGCGTTTGGTTGAGCTGAATTTTTATTGCATAGCTTTTGGTCCGAGCGCGGTGTTGGTGTTTTGTCGGAGCAATTCCAACCCCCTCGATAGAGCAGCGTACCAGAGGCTTTCTCTTTTTCTGTGCACCTTTCGGAGGGATCTCCGTTTGGTGTGCAGAGCAACACGCAACCCATGGACGAAAATTTGATGGTGTTTTTCGTTAGAAATGGTTGAGCGCGAAGACCATCGCGGAAGTATCGTTCGTTTTGGCCGCTTAGATTTTGTTGGTTACTAGTTAGTTGCTTGTGTCGGGTGTGAGCACTTTGATGAAGCGGGTAGGACCACGGGGAGGTATTTGTTTCTGGAAAAGAAAACCACTCTGGCTCGTAGAAAAAGGGTGAGAGGGAAACAAACACCATGCGCACCACACCGGGGTATGAACTATTTATCGAGTACACGCACACGCAAACGTTGATGAAACAAGTTGCAACACAGCAGCCAGTTCACGCCATTCGTTAGATCGCCGATGCTTTTGGGCGCTTGCAGAAAGCCTGGGCTTCTCCGTTGGGTAGCCCTTCTGCTCTTGTTACTCTTTTTTTTTATATGTGTTTCAGTTGTTTTTGTGTTTTGCTTCCCTTCCCCCGACAAAGTCAAGTCAGGAAACATGACCGCACGTTTTTGTTGTCGCTCCACGTAAATTTTCCATGGCCTGGATTTTTTCTATAGAATATGTGGTATTATTTTAGTTGCCAAGGGACAGGCGTAGAAGTGAAGCCTGTGTCTTTGTAGTTCCTGTGTTTATTGTGTTGTTTTCCTCGTCCATGATCGGCAGTGGTGGCAAGCAATTTTTGCTTCTCTGTGGAGTATGAGACAACGACAGTACGTGGGCAGCTCCCCCTCTTTTTTTACCGGGGGCATATGAGGCGGGGTGAACACGTGAAAAGCCTGTTTTGCTTGGAGTCCAGCAGCGGCGGCAGTCTTGAATCATGGTTCTGCTTTTATCATGAGGAAGCGTGCCTTTTTATTTTGTTCTATAACAAGAATGAAGTTTTTTTTATGTTGTGCTTGTTGCTACGAGAGGGGCTACGGGATCTGACTAGCTAGTGTCCTGAGCCTTTCCGTCCTTGTTGCGTCGTTACTCGTGATTTACCGGTGCGGTACGCACCCGAGGAAGAAAAAAGTGTTGGGAGGATGCGAAGCGTTAGCGTTCTAGCCTACTTTTGTGGCTGAGATACTTCAGTCAGTGATTAGAATGTACGGACAAAATCAAATCAATTCAAGGGTTTTCTTGTTTTTTTTACACATTTTGAGGCGTGTAGCAAGCTTGCTCGCGTCGCGATTCTCTTTTAACCAAGTTCGACGGGAAAATGTCGCGAGACATGCACGGATCGAGGACGTGAGCTGGGCACCTCTCCCGCTGCCGTTCTTAGGACGGGCAGTTAACAAATCCCCGTTTCTTTTTTTTCTTTCGCACTAGAAGAGACCATTGTCACGCGTGCGGACGTGTTACCAGATCCCCGTTCTCAAATATGTTTTTTTTCTTTGTCTTTTCGTCCAGAGACGACTGGGACACGTGCAGACGTGTGTCAGTAGATGCACCCTTAACCGCCGTGCCCTCTCGCGGGCCTATCCGGCGTTCCTCGCCGGCGGTTTGTACCCCCCCCCCCCGCCAATGGTCTAACGACTACGGCATGCACGACTATGAGTACACCCCCACCCCCGCCTGCCAGCCCCGCCCGCGCTGCCCGCGGCGGTTCAGGTCGGCGGCTCAGCTAACACCCGTCGACCTTCCCTTGCCCCTTTTCGTCCTCCTCCCGTGCCGGGATGTTTGTTTTTTTTCGCGCACTGAATTTTCGGCAGGCGTACGACTACAAGCGACGGATCGACTTGATCGAGGCGAGCATGGACAGGCTACCCCGGGGGTAAGAAAGAAAGACACGCGGGCAGAGCAGAGCGCGCGACTTGCTGTGTGGGACTGCTGTAGATGGTTGGTTTATCTTAGGTGGCACGCACGGCGGGGGTGCACGTGTTGAACATTTTGTTGAACATTTGTTAAGCACTTGTATGAGTTTTGAGTGGGTCGTTCCCGTGTCGGATTGCCGCTGGCCGTTTAGACTAGATGACGAGAACGAACCGCGCGCCATGTGAATCGCGCCGTGTTGCTGCGCTCGCCTTAACCAAGCAGTGGCGAGGGGTTGTGTGCCACTGCCTCCCCCCCAGTTCGCCCGAAAAAGTCACCCAAGAAACTAGTTCGAAACAACTGCTACTGACTGCTGTGCGAACCTGAACCCGCTGCAAAACATTCGGCGCTATATTCCCCCGTCCCACCTGGATCCGCGACCCGCGCAACCCCCTCCAATAATTTCAAATGATTATAATTCACTACCTGTTGGTGCGTTTTTTTTTTTTTTTTCTGGTGGCAGGCTCAGGGCGAAGCTTCGGTCCTCGGCGACGGGCATGAAGAGCCCCGAGTGGGATCGTCACGACAGGCTGGTGGCCCAGCTCTCGGCGGACCAAGACGCCGCCGCCGCCGCCGCCGCCGCTGCCGCCCAGGCGTCCTCCCTCCCCGGCATGGCGTCGCGGGGCCGCTCACAGTCCCGAGGCTCGAGGTCCGCGTCGGCGAACGCCAACGACGAGAGCTCCCGCAGCCGTAGCCGGAGCTTCAACCTTCCGCTTCGAGGGTGGGGTAAGGGTGGCGGCGGCGGCGGCGGCGGAGTGCACGTCCCCGACGCGTACCGCATCGAACGCGCGGACACGGACACCTACCGCAACAGCCGCGTGGACACGGACATCGAGGAGGAGAGCATACGCGCCATCAGCGAGGGCAGCCGGCACCAGAGCAGCGGGGGGACCCCCAGCCGCGGCGGTGCGGAGGGGGAGGAGGAGGAAGAGGTAGGGGAACGGCCGGGTCGCAACAAGAGCTTCTTCGTCGGCTTGGGCAGGTGGGGACCCGGTCGCAGGCGGAGCGCGTCGACGCAGGAGCTTTCGTCGCCCGTCGCCGGCGGCGGCGGCGGCGGTGTCGAGAAGCGGAGGCGGAACTCTTCCTCCGCAGCGGCGGCGGCGGCGACTGCTGCCAACACCCGGCGAAACAGTCTCTTCTCCTCCTTCACCGGGGAGCGGCCGTCGGTAGCACCGTCGGTAGACCCGTCTCCAGACAACAACAACCAGGGGGCGGCGCGGAGGTTCGGAAAGAAGTCGCCGGGCGCCGGCAAGCGGAAGGGCCTGCTCAAGAGCCAGACCATGGTGGACGTCCCCGCCACCGGACTTAGGAGCCCCCCGCCACCGGAGCCGCTCAGGTCCGCGAAAGGTTCGGGCGGGAAGAAAGCTTGGGGCCGCACCAGCCGGGCGACCACGGCGGCGACGGTGGACGTCGAGGACGACCTCGAGCCGCGGCAGCAGCGCGCCAAGTCCACGAGCGGCGGCGGCCGCCCGCCAACGACAACGCGCGACAAGCGGGCGAGCCCGGACGCCCGGTCGGGCCCCGGCCGGACCAGGTGGGGGCGAGGGAGACAGTCGTCATCGGTGGGTGCCGAGTACTACGAAGAGGGCGAACACGACGAGGAAGAGAATCTGGTGCCACGCCGGCGCGCGCCG
>FN649733.1:2642290-2716979 GCA_000310025.1 Ectocarpus siliculosus
AGGGAGGGGGGGGGGGGGGCGTGGTGCTGTCGCGATTAGACTGTTAATGGTGTCGGAAGTTCAGATGGTATGTTGGTAGTCAGGCGGAGGCTGTGGCTGCGAGCTGTTGCTGCTGCTGCTGCTGCTGCTTGTTTTCCGTCTGCGCCGAACGATCTCACGTTCAGTGGCGCAGCGTCCATTTCTACAACAAGACCTGGTCAGACGGGTATGATTCTACCAAGGGGATCATCGATCCAACAAATTCCGCCTCACCCCCCCCCCCCTTCCCAACATCCCCGACAAACAAAACAGCGCACCCTCGGCACGGGCTTGTCCAGCAAGTCGACGCCCGACCCCGTCGTCCAGGGGAGGACAGGCCGCTTGCGGCGACAGACGGCATCGCCGACGCCGGTCGAGGGCCTGGGTACCTCCAGCTCCTCCAAGTCCTCGTCACGCAGCGAGAAGGCGAAGAAGAGCACCACCGGGAGGGACCGGGAACACCCCGCTCGGGAAGACGCCGCGTCGGCGGAGCGGGTGGCGACACTGCTGAAGGCCGAGGAAGATGCAGAAGCGGTACGTATATGGTGTTTTTTTAGTCTTTTTTTTTTTTTTTGCGCAGAATTCGGCGCGGGTTGGAAGGATTATTGTTTTTTTCTCGCCGTTTTGTTGTGTTTTCGTCTATACGCGGCTGCTGCACCCGAGTCCCGGCGGGTGGTACCGCGCCGCAGTGAGTACCGCACTTTTGTCACGTGTGGCCGAGGTGGGCCTGGTCGTGAACGACCGAGCAAGAAAGACTAAATAGGCACGTTCAGCCCACTCTTGACACCCTGCCTAGGGACCGTGAACGTGAACGACCGACCACGAAAGGGTACGTTTAGGCCACTTTGACACCCTCTGTCTAGGGGCCGGTGTGGCAAATCTTGTTTTGTTGCCTTCCAAGGTTGTCGCCATCGGCTTGGCGCTGCAGGCGGGCCGCGTTTCGACGTGCGATTGTCTTGCGGGCCGGGTTTTTGGGTCTGATGTCGGGGGTGCCGTCCCCTTCCCCCGTTCTCTCTCTATGCTATGATTTTTGCAGCGTCGCCAGTTAGAGCACAGGATCATCACCCTTGAGATGAAGCTGCTCGTCAAAGACCTCGTGGACACGGCCTGCGTGCGGGCGGCGGAGAGGACCAGCGAGAGGTCCAGCGAACGGTCCAGCACGCGATCCAACCAATCGTCCCTGAAGGTGAAGCTTAGGGTTAAGGGGGGCAGCCGAATAGGCTGTTCATCAAGCGGTGCGCGCCTTTCTCGCTCGCACAAACCGGGTTGTTACCTCCGATGATTGTCCATCCCCGGCCTTACTGTTCAAGAGGGCGGTAGTCCCACTTCCCCTCATGGAAAAACCCTAACCGCCATCGTTTTCGCAGTGGGCACCGCCCTAGGCAATCCATCAAGCGTGCTGTACTCGGCTCGCACAAGTCGGGTTGTTGCTTCCCATGATTGTCCACCTAACCTGTTGAAGGGCGGTAAAACTGCTTCCGGCTTCCTCTATTGCAATGGAAAAACCCTACCCACCCCCTCCCCTTTGCAGTGGACGCCGCTGTCCGTGTCTTCTTCGGTCGCTCCGGCGCCTCTTCCGCGGCTGTCCGCGACGGCCGTGCAAGCGGAGCGGCAATCGTTCTTCGGAAACTTCTGGAACGCCGGCGGCGGCAAGGACGGCGGCGACATTTCCAACGGCGACGGGGGCCTAGGCGGCGGCCAGGGAATCGGCGGGGGCCAGACCGGCGGCGGCATCGCCGGCCACTGGGGCGGGTTCGACAGGGACGGGGCGAGGCAGCAGCGTAACCGCTCCGCTGCCGCCGCTGTCAGCTCCAACGGGATTGATATCGATTCGAAGGCGGTCTGGAAGCCGGACGGGACTCGATATCTCGCGTCTGCGCGGAACCAGGGCCGCAGGGGTGACGACGAATGGAACGAGGATGGGGGCGAGAAGAAGAAGAAGGAGGAGGTGGAGGTGGACGAAGAGGAAGAAGGTTTTTTCCAGGCCCTCCGCAGGAAGCTTTTCGAAGGCGACAAGACGTCGTACAGGACCACAAGTCGTGCGGCGAGCGGCGGCTGGCGGCGGGTGCTACGGCTGAGCGAGGTGAAGACAGCGAATGCTGCCGTTTCGCTCGACCACCTAGCCGACGCCGGTGAAGCAGACGGCAGCGCCGGTCGCTGCCGTAGGCGCTGGCGCTACCGGCGGTAGCGGTAGCGGAAGCGGCAGCCGCCCGGCCAGGCGAAACTCGACGCCGACCGGAACAAACGACTCGCGACCATCAAGAAGCAAGTCGATGGCTGCAGCAGCGGTGGCGGGCCCAGGAAAGCAGCGTTCCTCCCGCGCCATCATGATCCTCCCCCCGCCCAAGCTGGCCGAGAGAAGCCCTCCGGCGAATCATCCGGACGCCGGCGCCGGCGGGAGCCGCCCCGTCGAGCGTTCCCGGGCGGTTACTTCGGCAGCGCCGGTGCCCCCGCCCATGGCTCCCGAGCTGGCGGAGGAGGCCGCCGCGAAGTTCGGCCTCGTGCGCATGCAAGTAGCCTCGGGGTAAAGGTTAGCCAACCGCCCAGCTGCTGGGAGCATGAAGAAGAAACTAGCTGGTTCGCAAGGCGAAAGCAGTCCTTACTCTCTTGCGCAGCGCTGGGAGCAAGAAGAAGAAACCACGCAAGGCAGCTTTTGTCTTTCTTGCCTACATGCAGCGCAATTTTTTTTGGTAGGCGCGCCATGACGGCGGGAATCGCAGCGAAACGCCCGCGAAATCAGAGCCGAAATTGATTTTTGCGGAGACTTTCAACTTCCAGGTTTTTGGAAAAGCCGCAGCAAGCGGATTATCCGGGGGATGGCCTAGTGGCATTTTTTTTTTCCGTATGGAAGCATCTCCTCCCTCCCGGGTATTGCATGCCTACGTCGCAGTCCCCTCTCTTTTTTGATGTGTGTGTGGAGAGCTACTCCGTCGTTTTTTGTTTTTTGTCCAGTTGATTGTAGACGTTTCCCTAGGTTGTATCGTCGTGAGTTCTCTAGTCGTGTTTCTCTTGGTCACGCACTCAAGAGTATTTCCCATCACAATAGCGTCGCGTATGGTGCTTGGTAGGGTGCGCACCTGGGAGTGTCGTCGATGTATGTGTGTTCGTATTGTAACTTTCCCCTATATATAAACGTCGGTGGTGTATAGTGCACAGTTTTCGGAGTATATTTGTTGTTCCCTTGTGTTCCATATTAAAGGAGGTTGGTCATCCCACGTATTACACACCACGTACTGCGAACCTTTTCTGTCGGCCACGAAGTTTGTCTCAGCTTCCTATTGCGGATTGGACAACCAAAACTGTGGGTTTTCGAACATAGACAGACTACTATCTAGGTGTATCGGTTATGCCAGAATTGTGTAGGGTAATTTAAGGAACTTTTTTTTTTTTTCCCGGGATTTCTTCGAAAAAAGTTCGGGTGGGAGCGCGGTCGGATGGGATGACGGTGGTAGCAGGGACATGATCATGGATCGAATGACGCGGGATTCACGCACTGCCGCTGGTATGCGCATTGCCTGCCACGAGTGTCGTCATCTTGCCGGAACATGTTGAACGGGTAGTTGCTACGCCTTTTTTTGGGCTGGTCGTTTTCCACAATCAAACCATCCGTGTGTCGGCAGGGGGACATGTGTCTTTTTTGGGGGGGGTCTCGGCACACACAAAGCGGTAGTATTTAATCACCCGTGTTGTTTCGTGGTTTACTTCCATAAATGTAAGATTTTTGCTGTTGCACTCTTTTCGTGTCAGTTGTTCCAGTTCCAAGCAGGTAGCCTGGTTTGTGTTTGATGTATGCATAAGAGCCTTAACAAAACTGGGCGCGCGGGTGAATGCGCTTCCAACAATCGCGGCAGGCCAAACATGGGTTGATTCTGAGCCCCCCCCACGCGAGGCAAAGTCGTTGTACATGTATGGAATGTAATCGGGATCCGTTTTTTTTTCTGTTTCGAGAGGATAACGATGTTGAACACGTTCGTAAAATCAAGAGATAACGATTGTGTCGGGCGACGTTTTTGGTGATATCTATTGGGTTTGAATGACCTCTAGCTTTGGGCAGGTTAGCAAGACATGGTCAAGGCATGATAAGACGGTACATGTGCGCGCTGTGCGCGACGGCAACGTCTTGCTGCGTGTTTACCCGCGACAGCGCGTCTAGGTATCTTAGATTTATTTGTCACGAATTGGTCCTCCGCTGAAGAGATGGCGATCGTGTCGGTAGACGTTTATGGTATCTCTGGATTTGGTTACTATTTAGTGAGGCATGATCTGGGAGTACACTCTCCGCGTGGGTGGTGACATTCTTGCTGTGTGTTTACCCGCGACAGCGGTGCCGAACGTCTACTTTATTATTCGTCTTTTTGACGCATCACTTTCAGTCCTCCTGTGAGGTGTTCCTCCGACGTGCGGTTGGTTTCCTTGCAGTTTTTGACGAGATAACCGGCGTGATCTAGCCACGGCCTACACGCAACAGATCGCGCCTGGGTCGGTTGACACGATGCCCCCCGCGTGTGGGGGCCGTGCGTGCGACGCGATTCGGTTTGGCCCGTACAAATCTTCATTGCGTAACGATTTGTGCAACGCACATGAAATAAGCCCGAAATCATGATCTGAACGGGGAAAACCTGCACATTCTTGGCTCAAAACGCCTGATGAGGAGTGCGTCGGGGGCCGCGATCCTTCCCCGCGCTCTCCTGTGTGTTTCTCTCTCCACTGGCAACGCCTCCGCCACCCGACCCCGCCGCAGCCTCTGCGGGCTGCTGCTGCTGCTGCTGCTGCTGCTGACACCTTACCCCCATTCTCGCCTTGAGGTTCGCTAAGCTGCCGAAACGCGCCTCACGCTGCTCGCCTTCGTCCGCCCTCCCGGCTCCGAGTGCAGAAGCAACAACGATCATTTCTGCTGCATCTGTCCCTACGCCATGCGCCATCGGCGGTCTGTCCTCGCCCATACGCCCTCGCAGCTCGACGTCGTCACCACCGTGCGATCTTTCTCCCCACCCTTGGGCCGCAACGTTCGTATTGGCAGCGTCGCTACCCCAGTTGCTTCGGGCAACCCCACCAGCAGCGGCGGCCCGGGTCTGCTCGCGTCTCAACCGCCTTCGGTCAGCACCGGCCCCTATGGCGCCACCGGCGTTACAAGATGACGTGGGCGCCTGCCGTCTGCTCCACGGTAGAGCCACGCTGGTGCCCGAGATGCCCATGCTGTCTGGACCGTCGGCGACTAGGCCAGCTGGTCTTGCTGAAGCCTCTGCGTACGCCGACGACCCGTGTTTCAGCGGGTGCGGAGGCTGAGCTTGGTTCTGAAACATCCTACCTACCCCCGTTGAAGATGAAACTGCAAGTGGTCCGTTGGGTATGACAAGGTCGTTACCGGTGCGACCCTCGCCGTTTGGTAAACCGCTCCCACCAGCTGCATCTCCTCCGCTGGCGCCGTCCCAGGTCGTGACGGGGACTCCCGAGGCTGAATTTCCGGCGAATCCGGCGGAGCTCGGGGCTACACTGTCAGACGGAGGTTGGTTTTGGGGGTTTGGGCTCCGATCCTTGGGTACCGGCTGCCGCTGCTTCACCGAGATGCCTCTCACCGCGGCCAGGTCGTTGAGCGACAAGTTTCTCTCATCCCGTGCCCTGCTGCCCTTCGCCGCGAAAGCGTCGTCGCCGGCCGGCACCGCCAGGAGCCCATCAGAACTGCACCCGAAGGCAAGGGACACCGGTAGCGGGCCGTGGAACGGCGCCACGCACGACGCCGCGTCGGGAATGATGGAGGACACGACGAGGCCGTCTTCGATGCTGTCGTCGTCGTGGTCGCCTTGCAGGTGGCCGCCGCCGCCACCGCCAGTGTTCGACGGCACTCGACGTCTCCTCGACCTGGTCTGTGGGTACTTTGGCTTCGGCTGCAACGACGACGATGATGACAACGGCGGTTGAGGCGGCGGGGGGTGAGTCGTCTGGCGAGTTGTTCGCGACATGGTCTTGGACGGCCGGCGTTTTGGCCACTGTTGCCCTGTCGAGCGCCCCAGGGTGGTCTCCATCATCTGCTCAAGCCTGTCCCTCGGCTGGTGCTGTTGCTGTTGCTTTTGGTGCCGACTTTTTTCTTGTTTTTCTTTATCGTCTTCCTCTGCTCCTGCCGCTGAGTCAGTTGCCGATACAGACGCTGACCCCCCCTGGGTTGAGCTGGGGTTGATGTTCCCGCTCTCTATGACAGCGATGCCAGCGGGACCGTCTTTCTTCGCCCCCCCCCCGTTCATCTTTGCGGCTGTGTTCTGGCGGGAGTCTTCCTCGCTATCTGAAGACGACGAGCCCCAGCCGCCCCTCCTTCCGTTTCTACATCGAGGGATTAGCACGCCGCTGTCGCCGTCGTCGCCATCATCTTGGTCATCACCGTTATGGACGTCGCCGCCGTGGTCACCATCGTCGAACGATGTACTCCCGACGCTGTCGGTACGACCCACGACAACCCCCTCGGGAAGGAAGGCGTCCAAAGCGTCCGTGATTCCGACCTTCAACGAGAGAAAACACACGGTGAAAGGAAAAAACAACTCAAGATAGAAGGAGGAGCGTTTTTTTTCCTTACAAGAAGAGTGCCCTTTTGCTACCCAGTACCCCCATATGACACAACTGACTGGAATTGACAAAAAATTGACTTCCGAATCTCCAAGTCACTCATGCAGCGGATACAGGAGTTTACGTCAATGACAGGCGAGGAAAAAACATGCCTGGTTTACACCCACGCTTCCGGGAAAGCCAACGTTGTCGAGGCCGTGCTCCTTGAGAACTGACTGCTGAAGAGCGATTGTTCGATCTCGTACGGCCAACTGATAGGGCGGGCACGATAGTTCGGCGCGAGAGGGCGAGGCGGGCGGGCGGACACGCGGTATTCAGAATATGGGGCCATCCCATACCAATTTGATATCCACTATTTCACCTCGACAGGCGAAGTGCCTACTGTTCGAAACAGAGGGTGGGGGTGAACTCATAGTCACACACTGGTCAGTCGTGCATGCCATAGTCGTTTGACCACTGACCTCGCATCCCTACCAAGCCGGGACGGAGCACGCCGGGTTTTCACCGGACCAGGCTCTCACATCACCAAGCGCGAAGGGAAAGTTTTTTTCATGTGGTTTAGCCTTTCAAATTCTACTCGTGCAAGAAGAACCGCACGTCTTCTATGTTAGTGTCGAGATAGAAGCACCATGTGCACCGGTCGAGAAACGCGTATTACAGCACTCACTTGCAGCTGTAGCTTCTCTATGGTGAGGTCTTTCCCCCTCATGGCGCTCTCGTGCACAATTCGGCTCTGCTCTAGCTCCATATTGTCCAACTCTAGCTTGCCGATGCGATACTGCAATCTCATGAGTTGGTTTCTGTCCTCGCCGGTTATCTGCGGCAGGAACACGAAGTCAAGTGGAAACGGGGGAAATTACGGCGTTCTCTTTCAGAACAGGTGCAAGTTCTGACATGCGCCAGCACCTCTCCGTCGTTCATACGGCGGTTGGTTCATGATCCTGTTTTCTATCTCCCGGTGTCGATCGTGTCAACCTCGTGGCCAATACCAATACCGCGGAAGATGACAATATCACCATCGCTGTGGTAGTCAACCGATAGAAGCAAAACGGATTACGGGGCCTGGGCCTGGCCATGAGTCGCGATAGTTTGAAGACCAACCACAAGACTCTAGCACCCAAACCCCATCGGAAAACCGGTTTTACTTTCGTACGGCGCACCTTTCCATCCAGGTCTGCTTTGAACCTCTCGGCCTGGCGGCCGTTGTTCCTCAACCGTCGCGATATCTTGCGCTTCGTCTCGTTATTCTTGGAGATGGCGCTGCACAGCTGCTCGCACTCCCTCCACGCCACCCTAACCTCTGGCGGTGGGGGTGAGATGATGCTCCCGTCACCCCGGCCGCCGGCGGCCGCCGCCTCCGCTGCTTCCGCGACGGCCTCTGCCCACCCCCCGTGCCGTGTCAACCCTGTTGTTGAGGTACGTGCGTTATGAGGGCAGGGGGGAGGGGGTTCATATGTGCTGTTTTGTTTTAAGAAGAGGTAGGAGGAGGGGATAGAATACCAACAGCATACAGGGTGTGGTGGTATAGGTCACTCCAACTGCCTCTCCGTTCGTCTCTTTTCCAATCGTGTTTCGAATCATGTCCATTAACACCCCTAGACACGCTCAGCCAGCTCGATCGAATTAGGCGACGAAACATCAACACGTTTCGGAGTTGTTCCACAAGTATTCTCGGTGTTTATCTCGCCTCTGTCTGCCTCCCTCCCCCTCGAGAGTCTGTAAAGTTGCAGACAGCTCCAAGCATGGACACTTGGGTTGTAGGAATACAGCAAGGTTGAAGACCTCTTGCGACTAACCCAGTAACTGCTGGTGTATATTTCGTTTTTTTGTCTCTCACCTCGTAACGCGTCGCTAGCGGCCTCTTGAGGAAGGCGCCTCCCACCGTGCCACTCCACAAGTGACAGTTGTCTCTTTCCGACCTACGATTGTGCGCACAAAGAGCATTGAAGGAAAAAACCAAGAGGAAAAAAGGCGATGGGTAGGGTTTGGTACATACACTACATGTGTTTAGTTGACACCACGATGATAGAGTTTCGAATAGGTTTGCTTTTGATGGTATTCGACGCTCCTCACATTAATTTCATTTTATGAGGTTATCTTTTGTCTTTTCAAGATATATATATATATCTGGGCTGTGAAGGACAGGCGTGTCGAGCTTTCTTACTTCATGAGCCATACGTCAGGTGAACTTGACACCTATACAAAAACGGTCACCTCTATGCTGTTCTGGACGTTTTGATCCTCCAGCTCGATAAGGGACCGCCGCAGCTGCATCCTTTCCCGGAAGTTCTCCACGATCTTCTCGCGTACCTGCTCTCGCCCCATCGGACGTTGTTGTGTAATTAAAAGAGATGTGTGCGCGTGGTTTGAGGACATACCCATGATCTTCCCCGTACCTAACCGGGAGACAGGGTCGGTCGCATAGCCCGAACAGCGCTGAGCAAGCAGTCTCGCCATGGTTCCTTCTCACTAGAGTTACCCACCTCTTCCACGAAATCTCTGTCCTGAGGAGAGGAGACCACTGCTCCCTCCCCATCCGCCATCGACACCGGCGGAGAAGACGCGGGAGCATCCCTAACACCGGCAACCATGGCCAAGTCGATGCCGTTTCGGCTGCTTGTGCCGCTCCCGGCAGCCCCGTCGACCGCCTCCATCATCGACCCGGCGCCAGCATCAACGCCACCAACGCTTCCAACATCGTTCGTAAGTTTTGCCGACGGTGACGACGACGGCGACAACAACAACGACGCCCGTTCCGAACTCCCGGTGATTTCTTTGCCGCGCGAGCCTCTGAGCTCTTGCTGCTCGTCGTCCGCGGGGGCGAACAGAGAGTTGGTACTCGCCTTGAGGGACGGAGAGAACACCATGGCCTGAAAGTGTGCGTGCAACGAGAAGAGACACGATGAGTTGTTATTGGAGGAGGGAGGAGCGTGGGGCCAATGTAATCACACTGCCCTGTGTAGGTTTTGCACGCTAGAACCCGATCTCTCGGACGTGGTTGCAGAGGCGCAAGAAGAAGTCAACCGTCCTATCACCCCCGTTTAAGAGCGAGAGAAAGTAGTAAGCGGTGCTGTGTGTTTGGCAAGACGTTAGCACGGTATTGGTTTCTGCTACAGAGAGTTTCTTGTGCTTCGAGTCGGCACAGTTCGTGTCTTCAAAAACACTAACCCCGTCAAGGTTGTATCTGCGCGTGTGCTTTACAAGCTGGCTTGCTTGTGGAACCAACTAGCCAGTCAAGAACGACCGGGAAAACAACAGCAACAGAACGTGCGCTGCTTTGTCAATAGTACGTGACATACACCTCCAAAGGAATGACAGGACGCTCGCTCGTACCTCAGACCGGCTAGAACCGACTCCGTCGCCGCCTGCGCCCGTGCCTACGCCGCCGCCACTCCGTCCGCCCCTCACGAGCTGGTGCTTGAGCCTGGTTATCTCGGTGCGCAGGCTGCCGATGAGGTTAACGTACTCGGAGATGTGGTGGTTCACGTCCAGGGAGTTGCGGGTGGCGTTCGTCTTGATGTTCTTGGCGCGGTTGGCGTACTTGAGGGTATTGAGCGTTTCCTCGAAAGATGACGAGGCACCGCTGCGAAACATTACCATCACACAAGGTGTCGCATGGCACAGAATAAGGAAGGGTCTCCAGTGAAAACGCGCGCATGCTTTCCTCGTCAACTTTAGCTGGCAATCGGTTCTCCGACAAAGAGGGGAGGGGGTGATCCAGCAGTGGTCTCGAAACAGAGTCGGAGTCGCAAGCGATACAGCTCGTTCTCGCCATCGTGCTGTATGTAGCTCTCGTTTTGCGAGGAGAGCTGTTTGATTTCTACTGTTTGTCAACTGTCTCCGTCGTCAGCAAATCGCGAAGCGGTAACGTCACGTACACGGCGTCTCGCGCGACGTCAGCGCGATGAGGCTACATAGAGAATTCATTCATGGGTTACCATTGTGTGTCGTGGGTATAGTATAGTCTACAAAGTCTTCACGCTCACCTTATGTTGGCAATCATGACGGTTCGGCAGTTTCCCCCCAGGGAATCTTTCAACAGGCGAGTCAGCTTCGAATCACTGCAGCGTGGTGCACCAAACGAGGGGGTTGTCGAGATGAGGTGGAGGAGAGGAAGATGAGGGAGAAAACTGCGCACGGTCAGGGAACTGAGGGTTTTTGGAGAAACGACGCGTCGTTTGCACCATTCGATTTGCGATTGTTCTGAGTTTTTGACGTCCTTGGTGTGCCGAGCTTGTGCTCGAGACTTTTCAGGTGTCATTGTTATTCTGCTGTCTTGCACGAAAACACGCGATGGATCGCCACTGCTGCTCTCAAGGATGACTTGTTCCCCCGCCGAATGACGCCTTCTGTCATCTTCCTCCTACACTCACCGATAAGGAACAAACTGCCCCTTGTTGCCCCTCTCCCCTAGCGCGTTGATGCAGTTTCCTAGCGCTAGCAACGAGCGATTGATGTTGGCTCCCTCCACCAAGCGCACCCCTCGGTTTTGCGTGGCGGCCGCTCTTTTGTTGTTTGTTGCGCGTGTGCGCGGGAAGCGTGATTTTCCCGTCGTGGAGGGATTCATCGTGGCCGGGCGTGCAGGTAGGTGTGACGGGGGTAGGGTGGTGGTCAGTTGCTGTCAAAGCGCGGTGTAGCAGCACCCCGTACGTGTGTTTCTTGCGGGAAATGTAGGTAGAAGAGTGAGGGGAGGTGTGGAAGTAATGTCTGTTCCATTAGCGCTGTCTACAGGTCAATACACCACCCGCGAGGGAAAAACGGATCACGTACGTACCTGTGGGCATTTTTCGGTGCGGATTTGTTTTCGTCGTCGAGCGCAAGCTTTTCAACACTTCTGTTAGACCTACCGGTCACCACCAAGGAAACTACGGCATGAATTACTCTAGACAGAAACACAGAGCACGTCTTCTTTGTTTCCGTGGGCAACGTACCTTTCAGATCCCGCCAGGTCCACCAGGCTCAGCTTTCCAATATGCATCGTCGCTACCGTTCCCGGCGCTTTGTCACGACTCTCCACCACCACCTGACACCATCGGCAAGGAAAATGAAGGTCAACACTTGGGCATCGAAGTTGTTGGTTGACCCCGTGCCAGGGAACGCCCTCGCTAGTTTGGTGAGACCACCAGTAAGTACATACAGGTGTATCGACGCAATTGCGAACCAGACTCGTCACACAATCTACCAAGAGTTGTGTTCTTGAACATTAGAATCGAAATACTAAACAACGTTTTTTCAGAATGGAGCATGCAGTCTGAGAATGGTCTTCCGACGAATTGCCCAATGTCAGCTGAGCTTATTTGTGACACTCATGATGTGCTGCAACGTCGAAAGAGGGCGTCGAAGTGAGGTTGAAACAAGGCGACATCGAACCATTTGCCTTGAACTGCATACGTGAACACTCTTGTTCGGCTGTGAAGTTACGTGTTGCCTGCAGAAAAATTGGGCTGATATTCGACTGACAAAATGGTATCACGCCGCGGCACTACAGACAAGCAAGAGGCCACCTGCGACAGCAACACGCAGCGGCCATGCAATATCTGGCGTGTGAACAGCACCAAGGGCCGGGCGGTCGTAGGGAAGTGTGGGGTGAAATGCGGTGTGGTAAGATGTACCGTACGCGGCATCCAGAGTTGTAACTCAACAATCCACGCCCACCTGCAGCACCGCGTGCGAACGGGAAGAGGCAGCATTAGCGCGTGTAGCTTGCTGGGTTCGGCTCTGGTTCCCTTGGTGAAGGAGGTCCATGATCTCTTCCGGTGTCCGGGCTTCCACTTCGGCTAGTCCCGAGACAGTCGGGCCCTGGCGGATGGAAAGATCGCCCGAAACACACACCCAAACCGCAAACCTTGGTCAGAAGAGAAGGGAAAGGCATTGTTCGGAAGTACGTTCCGCAAGAAGTCGGGGGACGACGTAGAAATAAAAATAATCGATATATACCAATCACATCGAACTACGTACTTCGACTTGTTGTGTGCCGCACACCAGTATCTTGACCAACGTTAGATTTGGCCGTTGTCGTTTCGGCTGTGAACAACGTGCTTGGCCCGCCCCTCACCTTGATGGGGTCTTCCCGCAAATCCAAAAACTCCCCGGTGTCGTTCAAGAGATCACGAATATTTTCGTTGTACACCTGCACAACGAAATGTCCCAGACGTTAGTTCAGGAAGGTGAGGCAACACCGAAAACTGAAAGACAGCTATTTTGGTTTGTTCTGAGGTCGATGGCCACAAAAAAATGCGACGAGGAGAGCGAATTGGTTGGCCGCGTCCTTCCCGCGTACAGATTTGGATCCAATACGGTTGCAAATGCCCATGCTAGCACATATGTCTGGGCGAGACCTTGTCTTACCTCGAGGAAGGAGACGGTCACGGAGTAACGCCTACCCTGTACCTCGCTTGCCTGGCTCGTTCGTTTGTTGACAGGAGCATGGACGGCAACGTCAACACCAAACGGTAGAGCAGCGAGGAGAGGGGGGTGGGGAGAAAGGCCGGTCCTGACTCAACCAGAGACGTCTTTGAATCCGCACACCGGAACATTTCAAGATGCTCATATGTGCTGCGCATCAGTCCATACAGATGCATAGGAGTGTGCGCACGTGGCAAAACCGGCCTCGTTTTTTTTTTCGTTTCGATCTTGCACATTGTACCACGACCGTGGTATAATCGCATCCAAGGCGACTCGTCACTCACCCTGCGCTGTTGCTTGAAGAGATCCTGCAGCGTGAGGACCATGATGCCCTGGTGGCCCTCCTGGCCGTTCCCGATCATGGTGTACGTCTTGCCGGCACCGGTGCATCCATACGCGAACACGGTTGCGTTGTAACCGTCGACGACGCCCTGGCAGTAGCAAAAGGTGCAACGGGTATTTTATTTCGTATGTATGTTGCCTTGGATCCAATACATGTCTCCGCAGCATGTAACAACATGGGAAAGGCCCCAGCACCGAATCGTAGCTATGTAACCTGATCGAAACGGGTGGCATGCGATGTGGATTACACCTCGACAGGCTTGTAGCTTGAATATCACCAGCTACGTACGTACAGTTCAAGGCTGGAAGCTCGGTGCTACCACCCTTCACTCTCCCTGCGATCATCAAGAAAGAGAGCAGCTCGCGCATCAGCCAAAATCTAACTCATTGTTCACCTGTATGAGAAATTTCGTGGTGTTTTCATAGACGGCCCTCTGCGTCGCCGTGGCATCGAACACGTAGTCGAAGGCGTACCTATCGTGCGAATTCACAAAAAATAGTCTTACTGCGCAAGACCGTGGCGGGAACATGCACGCACTGTTGCCTGCCGTGGTTGACCCACACGGTGCCACAAGTTCTTGTTGAGACGGGGCATATACCCAATCAACCGCATCGCCGCAAATGCGTCGGTGCTCTCTTCACGACTCGCATCAGCCCATGTTTCTGCGGGGCACTCCTTCGCGTCCGGAGGTCAGCATTTGTCTCGCAGAGCAACAACTGTCTCCTTTCCCTACACAGCTGAAAAACCTCGGCACAAATGCTATCCAATGCCCCTGCAACTTCTCTCTTCCTCCTCCTGCTAGTTTAACCCGAAACAACACTCTCAATTAAGTTAATAGGCCGTTCCAAATCGCGTGTGGGGTTAAGATGCCAGAAAGCGCGATGGCACAACCGAGGTACGAAGAGCAGCTCTACGTTTAGGTCAGCGAGCCTTGGCGTTACCGTAAAAGATGAGCTTGGCACAACGGAAGAAGTGCACCAACCACGAACCTTTTCTCTCTGGTGCGGTTTACCCGGAGGGGGTCAACTTCTTGGTTGACCTTTGCAGGGTCCATCAGGACCACCACCCTGTGATCCAGCACCTGGGGTGACCACACCATGAGCAAATGGAAAGGCAAAGCGGGCTAGGCGTGTTCCGTCCATAGAGCGTGCTGTAGGGGCTGGCCTAGACGAAACAATACTGTTATTGAGGAACACAACTTCTTCAGCACGTGGGAAGCATATGAAACACGCCGTTTATCCAACCTATAGTCTACACAATTACCTTGGCCACTTCTACGTGTTCTCGGTCGTGCTTCAGCAGCGGCCTCAGCCTCACTGCCACCAGAGTGTTGCTCTGTCCCGCCTGCATGCGAAACTTGGTGTCCTGCGTTCCCAACCTAGCTCGCCTCGCGTTTTCCCCGACCTCCCCTCCACGTTGGCCTCCTCTACGATGGCCTCCCCCCGCCGCGCCGCCGCCGCCGCCGCCGCCCTCGGTGACAGACGAGCCAAAAGAGAGCTGCGACGACACTCGTCGTGGTCGCTCTTTAACACCGTCCGCGTTTCCACGAACCACCCCACCCCCTCTAGCAAGACTGCCGCTGTTGCCTTCTGCGCCTACCGTTTGCCCAACTTCTGCGACCGATCTCCGTCTTCCGCCGCCCTTACGATCACGTGCCCTTCGACCGCCGACGACCTGCTGCCTCGCGTCCGATGTTCTCTTGGTAGGAAGGTGGTGCTGTTCGTCAACCACTACCCGACTCCCGGGCGAGCCGAAACTCGCACCGCCGCTACTGCCTCCCTTGAATGCTCGTGTGTGTTCCGTCGGCGCTGCCCCGTTGTCTCTGCCTCCCGCTCTTCCGCCACCTCGGACGTCTCTTTCACCTCTAGCGTCCGCGTTTATTCTGGCCGGGGTGACTGCTACGGCCGTCGGTCGGGGCCCGGTGGGGAAACCCAATGTCCGGGATGCGACCGGAACCGACGGAACCAACGCCGCCGCCGCCGGCGGCATATCGACAGACTCGACGGCGCCGAGATGTTGTTCCAAGCGGCCGCCGCTTGACGACGGTCGACTTTGCTCAGCATCGCCGGCCCCTGCATGTACGTCATTTAATAAGCAGGAAGTCACAGAGCAGCTATGTAGACTGTGGCTGCTACTGCTGGCGTCGTGGTACGATGAACCGGTTGGGAACCGGTTGGAATGTGCTCAAGCATGACGCTCGTCGCAAGTAGAAATCACCCGAGATACAGCAGCACCATCGACGTATAAATGACATAACGGATATCTTTATCACACTTAGTCGTCGGGTTCGTTACAGCCACGCGTGTTTTTTCTTTTATCCCTACAACCTTGCCTTTCCAACGTCTGATCATGTTTGGACGCATAGAGTATACAAACAGTTCTTCGTGGGCAGACACAGCTGTGCAGCAAGAGGCTGCGACTGTTCAACAAAACGGGGGCCAAGCGAAGTCATTCGTCTTGCGTATCTACTACGTAGTATACGTGCTACAGTACGTTTTGTTTAGGCTGACCTTGTGGGTTTAATGTTGAGCAAGGAAATATTTGCCGTGAAGAGTATACAGCTCATAGGTTTCTGCAATCAAAAGATCCGAACGATTGGTCTACAGATCTACTGTAACCTTCTACATGCAGCACCAGTTAGTTATTTGAACAGCAGTAGACTAATAGTATATTATTATTGTGGTCTACAACAGTAATAACATAGCAAATACGTGAGAGAATAACCTCAGATTCGAAAGGGCGTGCTGCAAAAGTACGCGATGATTTCGGCGGCGACAACAACATGTACGGGAGTCACACCGAAACATGTACGGGGCCACGGCTAGCTATCGGTTGCCGTCGCCGTAAATGAGTGAGTAACCCAAGATTCGAAGATCCAAACACTGGTGGCGACTCTGGCATTCCATGGCCAGCTGTTCAAACCCTGATAAACAGAACTTGACATTAGTACGAAGCAATTACCACAAAATCTGCTGCAACGGTCTCGAGACTCTTCCTATTGTTGTAAGTGTTGTTTGGATCCTACTGGTACGAACGAGCGAATGAGCGATGCGGGTAAAATGCACGGCGATTCTTTGGGCTGACCTTGATTCCGTGTGTTCTCGCCCCTCCCACGGAAGCTCTCCGTCCGAACACTCAAAGCCATCATCGTGGTCTAACGTGTCAGAGTAAGTAGCAGGCGAAGGGTAGCCGCATTCCCGATACCATAAGCGCCACGCTAGCTAGATATCGCTCCCTTTCTCCCTTTCTTCCGAGGATTCTGTTGGCTGGTTCTCCCTCGCAGCTGGTAACTGTTCGGCGATTGGGCGTTTCGTGCGGCGCAACTTTCACCCCGCTGAAGGCATCTTCCCGTCCTCACTCACACGTCCCACTCACCACGGCGGACAACGTCCCAAGCACGGGAAGCTCAAGCTTCCTGCTGGGTAAACGGTAAAATAGAGAACCTCCAGGGTCAAAGAGAGTGAGCCAGAATGGTGGACAAGAAACCGGAGAAAAAGCAGGAATGCGTTCAAGTGGTTGTGCGATGTCGGCCCTTCAGCACGAAAGAGAAGAACGAGAACCGTGGCGGCATCATAGGAATGGAGACTGCGCTGTTCCAGGTGCGTGGCCTGCGCGAGGTTTACTTGGCCCTGAGAAGCTTGGTTTAAATAAGAGTTCCCGGCGTAGGGCGGAATGGCCATCAAAGCAGGCAACTGTAGGAGGTGAACGGCGGCATCAGCAGCGCACCTTTGGCATCCTACATTTTCGTAGAACACAGCAGAACAGCAGTACATTGATCGACGGGGAATGATCAGTATAGGGACGATGGTAAGACTCTACACTCGGCTTTCCGCTGGCGCAATGTCTTCCACCTGTTAGCGTCTGGCTCATGATGGTATTGGTATTGGAATAGACAGAACGTTTGTAGCCGTCCACCGTTTCAACTGCAATGCAGTTGGGAGAGCCACTACTGCGAAGTGTATTGTACTAACCGTTGGTGTTTTTTTTTGTTTCCCATCTGTTCTCGGGGCCGCTCTACAACATACAAGGTCACATCAAGGATTTATTCGCCTCTCTACATTTTCTCCTACGGTGCATTCAAATATACGCCAATTTGTCTGGCAACCACATGGTTACTGCACTATATTTACAATACGTACATACCATGGAAGACTCTATAAAACAAAGAGCGATGCATTTCATTAAACGTAAATTGCAGATTTCCATCAGGAATCCCTCCAAGGCAGATCACCCGCCGAAAAACTTTACCTTCGACGCGGTGTATGACGAGACCACCCAGCAGAAGGCCTTTTACGAAGAGTCGTGTTACGATCTTGTGGAAGGAGTTATGGAGGGCTATAATGGCACCATCTTTGCCTACGGCCAGGTGAAATATTTGTCGACCCGCAGGGACGGCGGTGGTCCTCACTGCTGTGTGTTGGGTGCGAGAAGGTACCAGTTGTACTGCAGTCTAGACATGACTCCTGTGAAACCTTCGCAGACGTTACTCGCACCAAGGTCTTCAGAGTACGCTACATGTTCGTGTTGACTTAGGTCCTACTACTGCATCCTTCACCTCCTATTGCTTGCTCTCGGCATTGTACAGCCTCCGCATGTACTGCTTTGACAGTCTACCGTGCCATGTACACAATCTGTGATGGAGCTACCATAGGTTTCTGCGTCTGTATAGCTGTTTCAGCCGCCTACCTTGCCGTTGGATGCCGCCGTTCTTGGCACTCCTCTTCTGTCTCTCTCCTTCGACTCTATGGATTGTCCGGTGCCTTTTCTTGCCCTTGTTTGAATGCTCGCTTCTGTTGCTGTACATTCCCGAAGACTGGATGCGGAAAGACGCACACGATGCAGGGCTACAATAATCCACCGGAGCTGCGAGGGGTCATTCCCCACTCTTTTGACCACATCTTCGAGAACATCAAGGGTAGCGTCAACACCGCCTTCCTTATCCGCTGCTGCTACTTAGAGGCAAGTACGCTGACGTAAGACACACAGTGAAGCCTGTTACACGCATTTTTACGGAGGGTGAAAACCGTGGAAACCCGTGCCCCTGTTGGTACCGTTGCTGATGTGACGTTTTGGAGCCATGCAGTTGCGGCGTACAGTAGACTAACCCAAGCATTCGTTGAGAATACCGCCAAACAGTTTGTTCAACAGGCCAAAGCAACACTGCACCGAATATATTTTCCCCGACCGAGCACCTTGACACGGGCTTAGAAAACCTCGTTCCGGTCGTCTCAACTTCAGGAAGGTGTGGCGCTTGCCTGGCGAATGATGCCGATCCAGCAGCGCTATACAGTTGAGAAAGTAGTTCAGTAAAAACACCACGCTCCGCGATACTGCATGACCATACCACCAACCTTAAAGATCTACAACGAAGAGGTGCGGGATCTTCTCGCGGTAAGCGGCGCCGGAGAGAAAAGGGACAAGCTAGAGCTCAAGGAAGATCCCAACAAGGGCGTCTACGTCAAGGTAGACCCCTTCGCACACTCGAGGTTAGCGCTCGAGAGTTGCTTATGTTGACTGCAAGAACGAGTGCGTAGCAGTAACTGTGGTTCAAGATGCTGCATACATGAAGTTGCGAAATAGAAGTAGGTGTAAAGAGGGCGTATTCACGAGACGGCCGGTATGTCACCATGATGGTCCCCAAGGCTGTGCTTGATGATGGTCGGCTCTGCATGATAGGAAGTTCAAATAAAAGTGTTTTTAGTTGGACGAAAGCCAAACCTCGTTCTCTCCTTACACCTTCCTTTTCCCACGAACTCCTCGTGAACGCCCGTGAAAGCACCTCGCAGCAGAGATAATTGTTACTTACCCCTCGGGTACTTTCAACCGACTAGGTAACCATTGGTAAGGAGATCAATCGGTGTTTACTACACACATATCCGAAGCTTACGTTGGTTCTGTCTCCTTGTGCGTTGATCACCATCTTGCAGGGCCTAACTCAGGCAGTCGTGAGCAGCCAGGAGGGCATCAACTGCCTCATGGACCAGGGGCAGAAGATGCGCACGGTGGGCGCGACGGCGATGAACGAAACCTCTTCGCGGTCACACTCGATCTTTACCATCGTCGTGGAGATCAACGACGTAGACGAGGCTGGCAAGGACCACATCCGAGTGGGGAAGGCAAGCTCACAGATAGCACACAAAAAAGTGAAACGGGCTAACTCCGCTTCCACAACCACAAAGTTCGCTAATGACTTGCAAGGCATCCAAGATAGTGAGCGAGTTATAATGTCTTGTAGATGCACTCACTCTCCGGGCGTGCAAGTCATACGGCAGTGCCTCCCGAGAGGAACGAACCACCACTCATCAGTTAAACACAGTCCTTAAGGAACTCACGTGTCATATTCTACGCCCTCGTAGCACCAAACTTTGCAACTCCCGTTCTTTTGCCCTTCCTGCATCCAAATCAGCTTAACCTGGTGGACCTTGCGGGGTCTGAGCGCGCGAGCAAGACCGGGGCCTCAGGGAACCGCTTGAAGGAAGGGTGCAAGATCAACCTCTCGCTTTCCGCCCTCGGGAACGTGATCTCGGCGCTGGTGGACGGCAACGGGAAGCACATTCCGTACAGAGATTCGAAGCTCACGAGGCTGCTGCAGGACAGGTGAGCACATTCTTTATAAAACGATGTAGACAGTTTACTGGTGGAATACATCTGATTTTTGTTGCTAGAGGTCTGGGCATGCTGAAGGTTTGTAGAGAGACAAAAATTCCCGTCAAAATCCCATTTGAGGAATACTCATTTGTAGAAGTCAAGCAAAAATAGTTTAAGGCTGGTTTTTGCACAGCCGGAGGAGAGAGATTTGGGGTGGATACATATGATCGCGAGACTCGCTTGTTTATTCAACCTCGTATCGCATGGTTTTTGAGTCTCTGGTGGGTTCAAGCCGATCTTGATGCGTTCGCCCTGGTACAATAAAAAGCGACGAAGCGTCCTCGAAACTACGCTTCTCTGGTCGGCTCGTGAAAAATGACCCACGACACGTAAGTCGGGACTAAGCACCTTGGCATGGCATATATTGTAGAAGGCAGAACGTTCTCTCCGCAAGATTGGTTTTCGCTGCGTCGCATACCTAAGTATACCTACGTCGCTTTGACTTCTCGCTGTTGCCGTCACATCTCAACCCGCCGCAGCCTGGGCGGCAACACCAAGACCCTCATGGTGGCCGCCATCTCTCCGGCTGACTACAACTACGAGGAAACGCTGTCCACCTTAAGGTAACCCTTCGCGGGTAGCACAAACGTGATACGCCGCAGTGTGGCGATGGCGCACAGGGTCTTGAGTCCTTCTTTCTTGTATCAACCAGAGATTCCGATCCTCTTAGTCGAAGATCGTCGAAAAGCTCGGGAAAAAAGAAGGAAGAAACCGCTCGGTGCTCTGCTTCTGACGGGGTCTTTGCCGCACGCACCTTTTGCCCTTCTCGCAACGAGTACCATCAGATACGCCAACCGGGCAAAGAACATCAAGAACAAGCCCAAAATCAACGAAGATCCCAAGGATGCCATGCTGCGACAATACAAGGTACAGTATTGTTCGGGCCGAAACGGCATGTCGTGCGCAGACCAGGCTTTTGACGTTCGTTCAACCAAACGGTTTCTGTGACTTCTCCGGGTAGACGGTCATGTTTCTGCAGACCCGCAGCACTCCTTTTGGTGCTGCGTATCGTTTTGCGGGAGAGGCAGCAATAAGAACGCCACAAGATCCACCCCTAGCGTTGCTCTCCCGTTGTTTTTCGGCATTCTTTCGCCCCCGTGCATCAGGAGGAAATCGAGGCGTTAAAGCAGCAACTAGCGGCTTCCCTTGGAGCGGCAGATTCCTCGAGCAGCGGCGGCGGCGGCGACCAAAGAATGCCCCCCTCGCCCTCGTCAGGAGGGGCAACCGCAGAGGCAGCACCTTCTGCAGCGGACCCGCGCGCACCCTCACGCGAACCTCCACCGACGTCTTCATCTCCTTCTGCGGCTGCGGCAGAGGCAAGAATCGAGCACAACCCTCAACAGCACGATATCGAAGAAGAGGGTGGCAACGACGGCGACGGTACGGCGGAACCCGCCGCGATAGCCGCGACAACCGCGACAGCACCAACGGTGGCCGCGGGTCCGGAGCGAGAAGACCGCACTGCTACCGGAGGCGTCGCGAGCGAACTTTCGGTGGTGGCTGCGGCAGCGACCGGCGGCGGGGAAGGGGTAGAAAGGGGGCAAGCGGGCGGGGAAGAAGAAGCCCGCGATGAACTAGAGTCGGGAGAGACCAAGGTGGCGAGTATCTCACAGGTCCCCCCTGATGTGGTCGTCCAAGAAAAGATCGTCGAGAGGGTGGTCGTCGAGGAAAAGGTGAGCGCGCGTTGTGGTGGCCAGCGTGGTTGGTAGGGGTAGTGCGAGAAGGTATTCTTGTGGATACGGACCCTCCCCGGCTCGTGTGGTTTCTTGTCGCGTTATGGCCCCATGCACGGTCCGAGATGCCAACGAAGGACCCTCGCCCGACAACAATCCCGTTCGTCACTTCTCTCCTTCCTGCGAACAGGTGGTTGTGCAGGAGGTTGAGGTCGAGGTGGAATCGCAGAAGATGGCGGAACACAGGCAAGCTTTGGAGAACTACAGCAGAGCGGTGGAGGAGCAGCGCAATCGCCTAGGGCAGGTGACGAACCTTCGACATTCGAGTTGGAATCACGGTGCTTCGATTCGTCCTTCTTCCAGCCAGTACCAAACCGACAGGGGAGCACTCCGCACAAAATATGCTGGTGTATTCTTGTTGACCAATCTTGCCTCTGTTATCTAGGTAGCTAGGTAGGCCGTTGCCGACACAGCGACCCCAAAACAATAGCAGAGCCCGTGTCTCCCCGCTGGTCAATCTCCCTTGCCCCTCCTATTCATACCAACACCTGGCATTCGACCACCGTTGATTTAGAATCCGATGCACATGTGAGAAACGAATTACATCGTTATCCAAACCTGTCTCCCGGCTGGAAATGTTGCTTGGCAGGAGCTCGAGACATCTGTTATCCGGGCGGATGTGGAAAAGCAGGCCAGGGAGGAGATGGCACGGAAGCTCGATGCCCTGCAGACCAAGGTGACTGTATACGACGCTCTACTTTTGGTATTTCTGCGGGGTTCACGCATTGTTGTACGTAAGCAACTCATATTACCTTCTTCCCCGTGCTCGTCTGTTATTTCGGGCTCTGCTACATACGTGCATGCAAGATTGCATCGACATGCTGGCGACGCGAGCGCCACGTTGCCCCTTGTGTTGCGCTGTTCAGGCTGGTGTACATAGTTTTTAAGACGAACGCGGCCACTTCTGTATCCAATACCACGTGTTTCTATCTCCTCTGAGCACTTCACCGCTACTACGTTCGCTTTCCCTCCACGTGGTTCCAGGTGATTGGCTTGTCCTCATCCTCCAGCCAGGATCGCCGCCGTGCCAGGAGAGCCTCGGTAGCGACGAGGACAACAAGCAGCCGAGGCGGTGGCGATGAAAAGGGGGGCAGCGGCAACGGCGCAGATTCCTTCGGATCTCCGACGGAGGCGGAGACCGAAGACCCTGAAGTCATCATCGCTCGCAGAAATGCGGAGCATCGACGAATGCAGGTAGAAACAACTCTTCAAGTGAACGATTCGAAGAACGGAGCTCAACCTGTCTTGGGCGACGGGTTCCCCTGTATGATGCACCTTTGACCACCGCTGTCGCTATTTCTGCCCCGCCCGCGCTACCGTAGTTCGTGGGGTAAGAACCCTTGCGAAGAGCGCCTAAGACCTTCTAGCGAGGTGTTCAGTGAGCTCCCCACACCCCCGCGCACCTTCTCTTGACTACCCCCCTTTATTTTATCAGGCCAAGCTCAGGCAAAAACGTAGGAAAGAAACTCGGCTGGAGCTGGAGCGGGTGCGAGCCCTGGAGGAGAAAGCGGAGGTACAGTTGGTGTGTTCTGACTGGCAACTCGAGTCACACATGGTTGCGGTAGAGACCACGGAGTGACCACGCCAAAAGCAATTGCACACGTACAAGACCAAACGTCGTTGTATGGTGTCTCGAGTGAGAGCCACCAAAACATCAATACTTGACCCGATTCAGTCGAAAGGAGGGGCTTTGAAGAGATGGTGTCTTCAGGTCCTCACAGAGACTTTGCGAGGCGGTCCTCACATAACGGAATTTGCCCACGAATCTTCAGGGTGGTCGGTGGTTTCTCAGCATTTCATCTGCCGTGAACAGACGAACGCAAGATGAAGAGCGCCAGCTGCACGAAACGATATGAACGTTGGTGCTCCGCACTAGAATGGTGCTGCTGATCCCAACTGCCAACACCAATTTGTTCGGCATTTAACCCTACTCTTGCCAGGTCGAGAAGGAAATGGCCGACGTCGTGGGACAGGCGGAGGAGAAAGAGCGTAGGCTGAACAAGTCACGCAAGAAGCTGGAGAGAAAGCTGGTGGGGAACCGTTTGGCGTTTTCCGGCCACCCTCTCCCTTCCACAGGCCGCCTCCTCGACCGTTGTCATCGACCCCAGTTTCGGAATGTGTCAATGGGAAAACCAACTTGTAGGCACCCCAGCTTTGATTGTGAGCACCCAAGGGACCCTGAGGTACCAAAGCGTAGCCCCGCTAATAAGCGCGGTGATTTTTCCTTTTGTGGTGTTTCCGCACGGCAAAATGTAGGTGGAGGCCCGCGAGGAGATCGAAGACCTCGCGATGGAGCATGAGACGGAGAGGGAGGAGCTCCTCGACTCCATTCGGAACCAGAACAGGGAGCTGCAGCTATGGGAACAGGTGCGCCGCTCGATGTTCGTGTTCGTCGGCCACTCACCTGTGTGGACACACCGTCGGTGTTTCGCAATCAAAGGGGTATCGTATTTACGTAGTACATTGCACCATTCCCGAACGTTGTTCGATGGTCGCGCTACCGCATCAACCCGGGAAAACATCTACGGAGCGAACCGTGCCATGTGCTTACATCAGAAGTCCGTATTGGTGTACCTCCATTGGTCCACTCTTGTCGCGATCCCAAGTATTTTGGCCCCTGCTGTAGTGTCTCCGGATTGCCGATGACGAACACCCTTAATCGAATACAACAACATTTGAGCGTGTCGCCCGGTTGTGACGGTGCTTCAGGTAGCCCGGCAAATCCTGTCGTCCAAAGAGATAGCCCGCATTTGGGAGAGGGGGGAGTACAATGAGGATGACCAGACCTGGATACTGCCGCACATCAAGCCTCGAGGGAGCTACGTCGGAGACCCTTGCAAGCTCCCACTCTTGGCCCCACCGGGCGCCTTACATGGCGACGGAGGTGGAGGGTTCGATGGAGACACAAACAGTCCGGCCAGCGGCCGGATGAGTAGCGCAAAGAAAGATAGGAGGAGGGGTGGGGGGAGAAGTGAGGCCGGCGATACCAGGGCAAGCATAAGCGGAGGAGGTCAACTGGAGGGCAGCGGGAGCAGGGGTAGGATCGGGAGCCGGGCATCAGTGTCGGGTAAGGGTGGGGGAGGGGGCGAGCGAGGCGGCAGCGGTATCCGAAGGGCGAGCATCACCGGTCGCGGGGCCAACGAGGACCGACCCCCGCGAAGGGCGGGGGGGGAGGAAGCTGCCCCGAAGGAAGGGGGCGGTGGTAAGCGATGGCGGTGACAGTCTGGTAGCGTGCATCCTGTCGTACAACAATAGTTTCCACCTAGCAGCATGTCCTAGGTGGAAGCGCGTTGATGGATAGGTTTTGAAAGTGAAACTTACGCTCCTGTTTGGTGCTCACGACGTAGTTAGACAAGCGCACGCCATTTTCGCGGCAAAACGTATGCGCCACCCCTTTTCCATGAGCTCGCCGAAGAACAGCTCTGGTCTCGTATGTTGTCCTCACCCGTTTTCTTTTGCCTCACTTCGTACGCGCGACAGGCGTCTTCAACGAAGCCGACAGACCTTGGGAGTCGTTTGCCGGGAGGGAAAGTGGCGCGCCGAGAAGCAAAGCTGGCGCGAGTCCCGCGTCCGCCATTCTTTGGGATAGTGGTGATTCGCCGGCGGACGACCACTACAGAGGGTTGACGCCCCCGATCAGTCCGTCACCGGTACAGACTCAGTTCGAAGATTATTCTGACATCCAGATTGTTGCATTCGGCACCATGTTTTTTTTGGCACATTCGCCGTTCCCGTGACACTCCATCCTCTAATAGCAAAACATCTGGGGTGACAAAAACTGTTCATGCGTGCGAGTCTGTTTTTGATGGTGATTTGGGTGGAAGGTGGATATCTAACCCTTGCGTCACCCTTGTCCGACCTCAGGGGCAGCAATCGTTCTCCAGGCCAAGCCGCAGCAGGGAGTCCTTCGTTGAGGCATCTGATAGAAGCAGGTGCGCCCAGAGCGAATCTCTTGGAACAAGCAAAAAGCACGAAGAGAGAGCGCACCCGTGACCTTTTCGAACACGAATAAACCGAACACGTGCCAGCTTGTACACAGAAAGGTCTCATCATGCTGCCCGCCATGCACAGTTCACGCAACGAAAGAGCATCTACAGTAACAAAGCTCGTTCGCAGGGAGCGATGATCTCACCGCAGCGACACTCATACCTACCTGTCCTTCGCACTTCCGACGAACGTCACGTGTATGTGTGTGTGTTCTGGCTTGGTGGGAGAAGCCGGTACTCAAGCCATCCAGACTCTGCATCGTCGCCTTCGGCAGCAGCAGGCTGGGGGTTCTCGGGCGATGGTTCCCAGAGAGAGGAGGTTGAGCTCCCCTCGCAAGGTGGCGGTGATGGCAAGATAGATCGGTGCCCCTCACGGCAAGGCGGGACTAGGACAGGGTAAGGCCTGTTTTTCTCGTAACCTCCCTGAGTTAATCTACTTGCCGCTTTTTTTGCGATCGTCGCCAAGAAATCGTCCCGGTGTCGTTGAGAGAAAGTCTAGGTGTATTGGGATCCGTACGTACACATACGACTTCAGCGTGAACACACGGACCGCAAGTTAGTGGCCGCACGATGATCGCCCGTAATTCCGTTTGGTTCTTTTCCGACCTTATTCGACAAGCTTTCAACGAGAGCGCTATATGCACTTCCTTCAACAGTAATCCCTCGGTACCTTCTGCCCCATGTTTGCGCTGCGGCAGTTCGCACTCGTTGGTTGGTTACCTGTAACCTCATATCATTGCACTCAACGTGTTGTGAACATACATGTAAATAGGGCAACATCCAGCAGTCGGCTCGGCCGAGAACATCGCCAACGACAGCAACAACATCAGCAGCAGCAGCAGCAAGGTTTTGCTTCGGCAGGCTTGGGCGGGAATGATTGTCCCGTCGATCCAGACTCTCTCATCCATCAGAGCGCCGAGTCTATCCACAGCTTCGGCGGCGGGGGTGGCGAAGCGATCGACTCCGGAGGCGGAGACAGGGTGCGGGCAAAGTCGCGAAGAAATAAAACAAGACCGTCGTTAGGGGGGGCAGCAGGATGGGGCAACCAGGAGGACCACGGAGCAAAGATAGACTGGGGAAGCGGAAGTGGCGAACACCAGCCCACACGAAGTAGCGGTGGCGGTAGCAGCGGGAGAAAGGAGCGGAGCAGACCGAAGAGCAAGGCAAGGAGAGGAGAGCGAGGCGACCCCGCTGAGGGAGGGGGGGCGGGAAGAGACGCCCCCGACCATCCTTCGGTTCTCGACTCCATGCTTTGGAAAGGAGGAGAGGACGTAGATCGAGCGCCGCCGGGGGTGGCTGCCGCGTCTCCTGGGTCGGGCGTGGATCTGTACGATTTCGGGGGCTAGATAGACGTTATTGGCGATTCTTTTGTTATTCGGAAAATTCCGTGCCCAAAACACGCGGGATCGTAAACTGATGTGAATGAGAAGCGCGGTGTACGGGAGAAGCGACACCAATCAACACCAATACTACTGCCGATTCATGTACATCGATACCGCCGTATACGCATGTGCCTGTTCAGCGGCAGCAGTTGTGGACACGAACGTGGTGCATACGTGTCGCTCACAAACGAAAGTGCAACGACAATTAGCATCCTCCTGCGCAACCCCGTGTGGTGTGTCCAACGGGTTGCGAAAGCAAAAGGCTGACGTTCGCCGCACCGCGCCATCGATCAGCACTAAACATAGCTCATCACCCACTTGAGTTCACAACCCAAACTGTTTCACCCACGCTACACTCCGCGTACTTCTCTGCACCAAACCGATTTTAGCTTCTTGCCCCAGCAAACAGAGGCCAGACTACCAACGAGGCTATAAGCAGCACCTTGAACCGCAGCTAGCTGTGACGACACCAACCAGTCATCATCCCTCTCAAGTGGGCGCGCAGATGTCTGAGGTATTTAGCGCTCAAACAACAATTTGACCAAAGTTTGCACGGGTATGTAGAGAACACACTTCGCCCAACGATATTGCTCGAGACGTGATGCAGGCGGCGCTTCCGCAGGCTGCCGGCGGCTCAGCACAGACATTTCGTGGTGTACAGGCACCGCAACCACACCACGGGCTTTCGTCGGGACAGAGCCGCAGCAATGACAAAGAAGCAGAGGACAAAAACCTTGGTGTGAAACTCTGGTCGAAGGAGACTACTGTACAACCAACTCCCGCTCCACCCCCGTCATCGAAATAGCGAGAAGGACGACAACCCGGTTTCTGTAAGCATCAACGATCGGCTAGAGATGCGCCGTCGGCGTAAAAACGCCGTGGAAGCTGGCGCCCATGTGCCACGGGATGCGTGCCGTGCAAAGAGGAGGCGATTCTACCTTTTGGGCGTCCAAAACTTCTACATCGGTTGTGTGCGTCTTCGTGTTGTCTATGGAGAAACGAAATGCAGTAGTGACGGACAGCGAAAGAGGCAGGGAGGGGGGGGGGGGGGAGGGGAATGAGCGAGCGAGATAGTCGCGGGAATGGGCAATCGATCGCGTTACGGAGCTGCCGCAGAAACGAAAATACAGAGCAATGCTCAACGACACTGACACAAACGAAGAGTGGCAACACATAACCTCCGTGAACCGTTTGGTGCACCGGCCTTGCTGAGACCCAAAGACGAACAATCAAACCCTTGTGCACAAGCGCTACTCACATACGAGCACGATGAGGTACCCCTCCCCTTCTTGAGCATCTTTCGAGCTAGGCACAAAGACCGGCTCTCCTGCGTACCGAGACTCTCCGAAGTCCTGCCACCAAGCAGCGGTGACGGAACCGAAACGGGCGAGCACCCGCGGATAAGGGGACGGGAGTTTGTACCACGTGGACGTGGGTCTCACGAGAAAATGGATTGGTGGTCGAACAGGGCACCAACGCAAGGTGCGTCCAGACGAGCACGACTCCTCTGTCCTACACAATCCGCTTGGCACCCGCTCACGTGTGTCGTCCACGCCTCGCCGCTTTTCCCCCTCAGATCAACACGCTGAACGCTGTTCAGGAATCCGGGGTCACCAAGCAAGGCGTTCGTGAACACGATCCGGCTTGGCTTGCCCACGTATCGGAAATCCATCTGCGTTGTCACCGAGGCCAAATAAACAATCCGAAATCCGAAATCAGACCCCAGGTGCCTTGTGAACTAGAAGAAGGTGGTGGAAAGGAGTAGGCGTTTCAGGCGTGCTGAACGTCCAGCTGCGAACCACGAGTGCGCTGCTTGGCTTGTTCCATATTGCAGGTGCATCGAGGATGACACGGAACCCAAAACCAGAGCAATGCCACCAAACAAGGGCATCAAGCGTTGTATGGCTGTGGCTGCCTCGCACGGCGCAAGACTCACCGTGGGTAGCTCCATCGCCAACGCTCCCTGCATCGAAGCAGCGGGGCCGTGGGAAACCACCTCCCCGGCCTCCATATCTATCTCGTACTTGTACGCGTCGCACAACACGTCTTCCGAGAACCTGACACGTCCCCGGGGGAGGTGTTTGGGGTGTACCCACGTCGGCGGGAGGCCCGAGCAGTGTCATTCGAAGTCTCTCCAGAAAGTTACGACTGTCTTACTTTCCACCACAGGGCCATGGGCCAATCCAACGCAGAGTGATCGTTACACACATAGAAAAGGATGCTGGGCGTCGATTCCGCCACCCGACCCGCGACACTCCCCCGGCCATGCATACGCTCACGCATGCGTGGCGTTGGGCAACTCCTTTTACACGCCGGTCTTCCTCCGACCCGCTCCTCTCTTTTGCTTGCCTGGTCGTCATGAGGTTTCTGAAGACAGTCTCGATCTTTTCTCGGCCCCCGCCGTCGCGGTGCTTGGCGATTATCACGGATACATTGCTCCCTTTACCCTCCTCTTGGAAGCCGTTAACGATGTGGTACGACGACGGCGCGCCAGGGAGTTCAACTCTCTTGACCAACTCCAATGTCTCCCTCGAGAAGAAAAACGCCTGGTAATGTTCAGAAACACCGTCGGGGGGGGCAACTAGGTTTCGAGAGGGAGCGGGGGAGAGCGAGGCAGGGAAGCCAGGTGTACAAAAACTGAAAAAAAATCAGTTGAGCGTGCGCAACGAATCACACGCCGTGACGACATGGAACAAGTCAACCCTCAGCACAGGCACCTCTGACTTCATGTTGTCGTTCCATCTAAACGCGTCCCCAAGCTGCCCGAACCCAAGCATAGATGCGAAGATTGACTTGAGCGATGCGGCGAATGGCGAGCTCACTGCCACCACGAATTCATCGGTGATAGTATTGTCATGCCAGAAAAGTGACGCAGGCGGTGTGTACGTCGTGCTCTTCTGCAGGACACCGTCAGGGGAGAGTTTCGTGATCTCCAACGCCCCCTTCGCCCCTCCTATTCCAATGTTGAACGTCTCCCCGGTATCTCTGTCCGTTGTCGGATGTGCGGAGTAAAACGCCTGGTGGGATAGAGCGGCAGAAAGGATAGGAGCATCGTGCGATTGAACAGTGCTGCTTGAGAGGCAATTTTGCACACCCTGGATGGAATTTTTAGCTTTTCGTCCAAGCTTCCGCCAGAGGAGAGAATAAACGGGTGCATGTGCAAAAAGGGGAAGACGTCCCAGGGTCAGGCAAGGCAAGGACGGTCATGCAAGAAAACGACATAACTTCCCTGCGTGCATTTTCAGGTTTCAAGACCACGCCTGGCTGGAGGAGTCGTAGCGGACAGGAGGCACCGAGGAAAACCCACCATACATATTAGAGTGGAGGAGGAAGAAGTACGCAACTACTCTCTGACTCGTCGAATCAACTTGAGGAGGAACACCACGGTAGTAGGATAGTTCAATATCCGTGCGTGATCCCGTGCGCCGTAGAAGGGCCTGATCTGGCCGAGCGACGGGGGGCACAACATACGAAACGCACGAACGCGTCAATAGCCTAAACATATCATAAAGCGCCCACAAGGGCTGGGAAAATCTCAGGTTTATTGTACACACGTGGTGGCACGTACAGCTTGCACACTAAACGCACGTTTCCCCTGAAAAATGTAGCATTTGGATAGCGCCAAGGGGTGCTACCCTTACACCAAGGAGCGGAATAATACAGAAAAGCATACGTAGATCTATCTGGGCCCCACACATAGGGTCGAACCCTCCAATCGAAAGAAGCAGAACATTCGTTCAACTCAATGGCGTGCAACTAGGTTCCGCACAACCAGGGGCACAGCAGAGGATGAGCGAATACCTCATCGGCTTTACCCACCTGAATCCCGCCGAGGTCGCGCTCTCCGAGCGTCTCTAGTGTCACTGGATCAATCTCCGTCGGCTTGCCGCCCTCGTACAGCGCGTACAACTTCCCGCCCTTAACCATCACGCTGGTGTTGGCGAGATTGCCCGTTTGCTTCAAGACGTTCTTCCGCCACCCGCCTGGACGCGGTGTCCATGGCCTCCTAGTCCCGGCGGCCCTCTTTCCTTCGGGTGCGTTGGGGTCCCAAGAATCTGTAGAGACGAAGCGGTTTTGTGCGTACACTCGGCCGTCCTTGAACACCACCTTCGATGACGGGGGGACGTGTTGGAAGTTAGCAACGAACGGGTGCGGATGGGATCGGGTGCAAAGTTACTACAGTATGTTCTAATGTCTGCCGAAGCTAGGCCGGAGATCGACACCACCGTGGACGTACTGCGGGAGCAAGAGAAGGCGATGATTATTGTTGCAGGGGGTTGGGTCGAACTTCAGAACAGTGGGACAAGATTTGTGGAGGCAAAGCTGTAACACTCAATAGCAGTGGCACCATGTCCACGTGCTTGCCGTGTCGCCCCAAGCACACGAGCTTTCCCACGCACAAACGCACCCTCTTCCCTCACCTTACTAATCATTCCGTCTCCATCAAACCAATGGCCATACATCCGCTCACCCTCCCAATTCCTCGCAGGACCTGCGTGGTGCAGCAGGAGTAAAGACGCGTGGTACATACAGTCTCAGACAACAGAGGGCGTGGCACTATCATTACGCGAGCAACGTTGCTCAATACTTCTCGGGCGGCTAGCGACACTTTTCTCGTAGGTAAATTAGTGTCGCATGCCCGAGGGCCGGCAAGGCGTCCATGGTATGCGCAATCGACGCCTAAAGGAGCCGCGACTGGCTCTATTTTGCGGGAAGGCATTCTGAATGCTATTTTTTTTTGCAATAAACACAAATTCTACGCAACATCTGAAAGGCTTTTGATTGCTGCGCAACGCACACAGGTTCCCACACACCAAGAGCAACACGGCACCAACACATAAGAGCGAACGATCAAACGCAGCGGGTTATAGCAGTAGGATCTGCGGCACAGAGGCCGCTGGCCCATAAAAGGACACACCACGCCCTCGCGAAAAACTGTGAGAAAAAAAAATCCGCCCCACATCACGTAAATCTGCAGTTTGTACGGAAAATCGGCACTACCGCACGTTGAGCAAGCAACGATGCGACCTGCACGACATTGTGCATGTCCGCTTGCGTCGTCCCCGGGAGGCAAGCCACCATACTCCCGAAAGGGAACCTTGAATATACTATCTATTATCTGCACGACATATTGAGTTCAAGTCTGGTCGTCGACTGCATTCACTGCCGTCCACAAAGCAGTGTACTCTAGATCTTTCGTTGGTCTTGGACTCATTTTTTTTCTTCTCTCTCTTTTTGTTATTATTGTCCGCCGTACGCTCATGTATGCATCCATGTACGGACGTGCGTTGATCTCTTCTTGGAATATTTTGATTTTCGCTTTCAAATATTATACCGACGTCAACGCATCTCAAAGTACCTTTCTATCCTGATGTAGTATTGAACCAATCCATGCTTTGTCGCCACGCCTTCCGGCGCTTCAATTTCGAGGGTTGGTCGCAGCAGTTTGTGCAGAGCAACGATCAAAGAAGACAGTCTGTGGACGTTCATGGACACGTCCATACAGTTGGGGGCCCGATATAAGGCCGCATAGTGCCACGAGATTAGGCTGGCCGTATACAATATCGGGCACCTATAGAATCGCCATGTATGTGGAGGACACCTGTCAGGAGTATAACCAACCATGTGTGCACATACAAAGTGTAGGAAGATATGGCTCCCTCGGGGTATCTTGTCACAAGGAGAGTGACAGGAAATGCACCGTCGGAGATGGATATCTTCCGAAGTCCCTGGCCACTTGCCGAAAGTGGAAGCGGAGAGTCTTCGACTCTCCTCTCCCTCTGCCGCTATGGCCACTCTCTCTTTCTACCCTCTTCTCCTCGTTTACACATCACGAGAGGAAATAGCCTTCCCCTGGCAGTGGGATAATACTGCCACGGCACCGGCATCTGTCTCCGACAATAGCCAGTGTCCTCATTGGCGTCGACGTGCGTGATGGATTGCTGTTTAAATCGTATTTACCAGGCTACCTCCGGAAACGTAGTACGTTTAGTGACCAATTGGTGTTGCCTTACGCCCTTACCGGACTAGTGCTACACGCCTATCATGACCACGTATTATCTGGGCGCCACTTAGCGTCTAGACCGACTTATGAGAAGATTCGCCAAAAGTACTGGTGGCCAACCATGAATCGGGACGTCCGTACTTGGTGTCAAGAATGCCAAGCCTGTCAACGTCGGAAAACAGCCCACAACCGGAACAAATTACCAACGGGACATGTACCAGTACAAAGACCGTTTGAACGTATTTCGGTTGACCTAGTTGAATATAAAGTAGAATCAGTTTCAGCCGCCGGGGCACGGTGCAAACATGTCCTATCCATGATGGACCACCTAACCCGATTCACCGTGTTGACTCCGATTCCCAACAAGTCAGCAATCACTGTCGCTCAGGCCATTATCGACCGCATCATCAGCATCTTTGGATCGCCTGAACTGTTGCATTCCGACCAAGGACCTGAATTTGAGAACAGTGTAGTCCACCAATTACAGCGTATTCTGAACTATAAGAAAACCCGCACGACACCATACCGTCCGCAGGGTAATTCTGTCTCAGAACGAGTACATGCTACCATGCACGCAATGCTTGCCATGCATAGTTCCATGAACCGCGATAACTGGGCATCATTGCTGCCTTTTGTCCAACTGGCTTACAACACGTCATTTAGCTCCACCATGCATGAAACACCATTCTTTCTTATGTTTGGTCGGAAGCCACGACTACCAGTTGACATTATCCTCGGCATCCCTCATGTGGGAACAACAGCGAATACCGAGGAATTCTCTAAAACACAGGAAAATCTACAGGTTGCTTTTGAACTAGCGCGCCGTAACCTATCGGAACGCACAAAAAAAAACAAGCTGCTAAGAACGCTAAACTGCGCCCTATCCCTGTGTTTAAACCTGATGATCTAGTACTTGTGTACCGCCCATACCAGGATTCGGATGGACCAAATCCGAAATTATTGTTACCGTGGAGAGGACCATACGTCATCTGCTCTAAATTATCACCGGTGGTATATAGAGTGAGACGCCAGAACGAAACTCGAGAGGTTTCGGTCCATTTAGCCCACATTAAACAGTACTACGCGAGGAAAACACCACCTGCGCCAGACTTTGATAAGCTTTCCGAGTTTTTCTTAGGACGCCAGATTCCGTTGCCCGAGCTAGACCATCCCGACGAAGCTCAACCGAAAATTGAATCCTACGTCGTTGACAAAGTGGTAAGTCATAAGAGTGGTAAGGGGCCGAAAACCCCGTACAACTACAAGTATCGTTTGCGTCTTCGAGGCTACGGCCCTGAGTCAGACCTTGAATATAGAGCAGACGAAATTCCACAATGTCAAGAAATGATATCTGCCTACCGAATCCGTTGTGGTTTGGAAATCGTGCAGCCTAATAAATCGTCGTCTCGTGCCCCAGTTGAACAGGGAGACCCAAAATCACCCAGTAAAACAGGGAAACGAAAACGAAAACAGGCAGCTACTCCTCAAGAACCTTTAAGTCGGAAATTGGCAACGCAAAGTGGCTCTGAGCCACCGAACAAAACCAAGAAGCGACGAAGAAGGCTCCTAAAGGAGGGTCCATTACCCAAGTCGCGTTCTGCTACGACACAGAGTGATACTCAATTGCCCTGCCGTACTAGCAAACGAAAACGAACTAGGGCCCGGAAATTAAACGATTGATTTATTCTATCGTTCCTAACAGTTGCCATGTCTATCTTTTCCGAGACTCGAACAAATTTATACTACTATTATTCTGTGTTATATATATATATTTAGCACAGGACCAGTAGCCACGGTGGTTGGTTGTATCCAGGGGAAACAACCTATTTTTGAAGTGTTTGGGGAAACACTCGCGAGGAGAGTTGAATGATACCACCGCTGTCCCAAGATCTTATTTTTTTATGAATAGATCTTATTTTTTTATGAATAGATAAACTTGCCAGAGGGTCACCTCATTACAAGTTCATTCTCCATCAAGATCTTAATTTTTTTATGAATAGATAAACTTGCCAGAGGGTCACCTCATTACAAGTTCATCCCCCATCAATACCTTATTTGTGATGAATAGATAAACTTGCCAGAGGGTCACCTCATTACAAGTTCATCCCACCAAGATCTTATTTGTGATGAATAGATAAACTTGCCAGAGGGTCACCTCATTACAAGTTCATCCCATCAAGATCTTATTTTTGATGAATAGATAAACTTGCCAGAGGGTCACCTCATTACAAGTTCATCCTCCATCAAGATCTTGTTTTTGGTTAATAGATAAACTTGCCAGAGGGTCACCTCATTACAAGTTCATCCTCCATCAATATCTTATGTTTTGGTGAACAGATAAACTTGCCAGAGGGTCACCTCATTACAAGTTCATCCTCCATCAATATCTTATTTTTCGATGATGAATAGAGAAAACTTGCTAGAGGGTCACCTCATTACAAGTTTATTCCTCATCACGATATTATTTTATGATGAAAAGACAGACTCGCCGGAGGGTCACCTCATTACGAGTCTATCTCTCATCAACCCCACAGCATTATCATGCGAAATATTTTAGTACACTAGCTGTCATCTTGATAGCCCAGTACCCACAATTTTTTTTTTCTAGACTATACTAGTATGGACCACATCTATCACTACTACTCTGTCTGAAGACTCCGTGTTTTTTAACACGCGTTGTATGATAATCAGGCCGAGTTGATGATGTTGTACCAGGTAGGTTAACTCCAATACATGTGTCTCCATGAGCCACTCATGTCTATGGCCGCCAAAAGCACATCTTTAGCACAGATGGACTTGTGGCGCATAGAGGGGGGGGTGATGTGGAGGACACCTGTCAGGAGTATAACCAACCATGTGTGCACATACAAAGTGTAGGAAGATATGGCTCCCTCGGGGTATCTTGTCACAAGGAGAGTGACAGGAAATGCACCGTCGGAGATGGATATCTTCCGAAGTCCCTGGCCACTTGCCGAAAGTGGAAGCGGAGAGTCTTCGACTCTCCTCTCCCTCTGCCGCTATGGCCACTCTCTCTTTCTACCCTCTTCTCCTCGTTTACACATCACGAGAGGAAATAGCCTTCCCCTGGCAGTGGGATAATACTGCCACGGCACCGGCATCTGTCTCCGACAATAGCCAGTGTCCTCAGTTATGTATAATAGAATCGGCTGTACAAAGCCGGTACCGGCCTTCTAATTGAAACTTTACTTGCATATATATAATATATATATATACATTTTTTCTCCCATCATTGGATTCTGCCGTCTGCCCCTCTGGCCCCTATCCTCCGCTTCTACTAGCTAGATGACCCAACCGGGGTCACATAGGAGGGGGGGTTGGACCCCCTCCTGCGGTTCCTGCCTGAGATATTTTATCGCGCGAAGGGTATAGCAATCCCTTCCCTTGCGACTGATGAAGTCGATCGAGTTTACTAACGAGCTTCGCAGCGCGTCGCTTCCAACTTAGACCAGGATTTATTTAGTGAGAAACAAACTCACTTTGCCGGGACTCGAATCCATGACTTGGCCCTTATAGGTTCCGAGGGTACCCACTAGACCACCGGGGCGACCGGTGTATGTAGCCCTACGAAGCGTCATATGTGCTGTGCGTAGGTTTGAATCTGTGCTTTGCTATCTCGTTCATGTCATGCTTCCCATCCACCCTTTTTTCGTCTCTCAGGTACATGACCAACTCGTAAGAAATTAGTATTCCGGGAGACAAACACGAATGAATCCTGTGATGAAGAATAAATAACAGACATCACGCAGATCCCCTCGTTTCGCAGGAAAAATGAAAGGAACCAAGTCCGTACGCATCTATGTAATCTAAGAGGCTGACACCTGACCTAGGGCAAACAGGTCAAGCGCGAAATGCATTCAATGGCTCAAGCCCGCGCGCGGTATTTCGTACCTCCGCCTATAATTACGCCCCCACTCAGAAACAGGTTCAGCAAAAGACCGTCCTTAC
The DNA here is from genome assembly GCA_000310025.1 of Ectocarpus siliculosus. Lineage (NCBI taxonomy): Eukaryota > Phaeophyceae > Ectocarpales > Ectocarpaceae > Ectocarpus > Ectocarpus siliculosus. The sequence goes on from FN649733.1 coordinate 2,679,331, forward strand.
ATGTCCTTCTGTTGTTTTCAAACCCCAAAGTAGCAACCGACCAGCACATAGGAGCACCATGCATTCCTACCATACTTCCTAGAACCGACTGAAACGGCCCATGTAACGGCACGGACCCTCCTGGAAAAAAACGAGACCACCATCGACACAGCAAAGTTTTTAACGCTTACGTGACTGGGTTAATTTTTTTTTTCCCACAACGGGCTCTCTGCGGTCAAAGATCTTCCAAGCATGCGTGTATACCCATAAATCACGGCGGCAAGGATGGTGCAGCAGTGGGTCCATGTGTGGGGCTCACAGGGATGGGGACGCGGTATATGTAAGGGTGACGAACAGGAGTACAGTAGTACTACTGCTCTCTAGCAGTAGCAGCTATGCGGAGAGAAATACATTGTACTGTGGATGACAGGTGTAGAATTGCTGTAACCATTGTTGCACATACAAAGGTAGGACCAAGATACGATCCGAACGGAGGATCTTACTGATGGTTGATCAGCAAGAAACCCGACTATGGATGCGTCCCTCTTGGCGCCACCTGTGATTGTTGTTGTTGTTGTTGTTGTTGTTGTTGTTGTCAACACTGGCGACCCTACTTGTGGGGCAGACATTTCGAAGTTGTCACGGATCACGCGGCATTGAGATATTTGTACACAATGCAAGACACGTCTAATATGCTGACCAGATGGGCAATCGCTTTGCAGTCCTTTGATTTTACAGTGCGACACAAGCCGGGAAAGTTACATGTAGTCCCAGACACCCTATCTCGGTTGTTTGCGTTCGATCACCAACAACAGTTGGAAGCACCGCAACTTGCACCGATATGTAGGAATGTGCCTGATGACCCTGCGCTGCATTCAAATGTTCCACCACGTCCGTACCAAGTGTCTGCAGATCGTTTGGAAAACTTGCGACCGGTTCAAAGTGATCGCGAATTATTCGCTGATAAATCAGTTTATATTAGCGCGACCAACGTATTTGAAACTATTAACAGCGATATCTTGCGTGAAAAACAAGCTCTTGAATATGGCAAATATATCGACTATCTTACAAAACCTGACGCTCAATTACCTGATGACGAGACAACCACTTCCATGTCGTACTACTTCGTGCTTGATGGATTGCTGTTTAAATCGTATTTACCAAGCTACCTCCGGAAACGTAGTACGTTTAGTGACCAATTGGTGTTGCCTTACGCCCTTACCGGACTAGTGCTACACGCCTATCATGACCACGTATTATCTGGGGGCCACTTAGCGTCTAGACCGACTTATGAGAAGATTCGCCAAAAGTACTGGTGGCCAACCATGAATCGGGACGTCCGTACTTGGTGTCAAGAATGCCAAGCCTGTCAACGTCGGAAAACAGCCCACAATCGGAACAAATGACCAACGGGACATGTACCAGTACAAAGACCGTTTGAACGTATTTCGGTTGACCTAGTTGAATATAAAGTAGAATCAGTTTCAGCCGCCGGGGTACGGTGCAAACATGTCCTATCCATGATGGACCACCTAACCCGATTCACCGTGTTGACTCCGATTCCCAACAAGTCAGCAATCACTGTCGCTCAGGCCATTATCGACCGCATCATCAGCATCTTTGGATCGCCTGAACTGTTGCATTCCGACCAAGGACCTGAATTTGAGAACAGTGTAGTCCACCAATTACAGCGTATTCTGAACTATAAGAAAACCCGCACGACACCATACCGTCCGCAGGGTAATTCTGTCTCAGAACGAGTACATGCTACCATGCACGCAATGCTTGCCATGCATAGTTCCATGAACCGCGATAACTGGGCATCATTGCTGCCTTTTGTCCAACTGGCTTACAACACGTCATTTAGCTCCACCATGCATGAAACACCATTCTTTCTTATGTTTGGTCGGAAGCCACGACTACCAGTTGACATTATCCTCGGCATCCCTCATGTGGGAACAACAGCGAATACCGAGGAATTCTCTAAAACACAGGAAAATCTACAGGTTGCTTTTGAACTAGCGCGCCGTAACCTATCGGAACGCACAAAAAAAAACAAGCTGCTAAGAACGCTAAACTGCGCCCTATCCCTGTGTTTAAACCTGATGATCTAGTACTTGTGTACCGCCCATACCAGGATGGATTCGGATGGACCAAATCCGAAATTATTGTTACCGTGGAGAGGACCATACGTCATCTGCTCTAAATTATCACCGGTGGTATATAGAGTGAGACGCCAGAACGAAACTCGAGAGGTTTCGGTCCATTTAGCCCACATGAAACAGTACTACGCGAGGAAAACGCCACCTGCGCCAGACTTTGATAAGCTTTCCGAGTTTTTCTTAGGACGCCAGATTCCGTTGCCCGAGCTAGACCATCCCGACGAAGCTCAACCGAAAATTGAATCCTACGTCGTTGACAAAGTGGTAAGCCATAAGAGTGGTAAGGGGCCGAAAACCCCGTACAACTACAAGTATCGTTTGCGTCTTCGAGGCTACGGCCCTGAGTCAGACCTTGAATATAGAGCAGACGAAATTCCACAATGTCAAGAAATGATATCTGCCTACCGAATCCGTTGTGGTTTGGAAATCGTGCAGCCTAATAAATCGTCGTCTCGTGCCCCAGTTGAACAGGGAGACCCAAAATCACCCAGTAAAACAGGGAAACGAAAACGAAAACAGGCAGCTACTCCTCAAGAACCTTTAAGTCGGAAATTGGCAACGCAAAGTGGCTCTGAGCCACCGAACAAAACCAAGAAGCGACGAAGAAGGCTCCTAAAGGAGGGTCCATTACCCAAGTCGCGTTCTGCTACGACACAGAGTGATACTCAATTGCCCTGCCGTACTAGCAAACGAAAACGAACTAGGGCCCGGAAATTAAACGATTGATTTATTCTATCGTTCCTAACAGTTGCCATGTCTATCTTTTCCGAGACTCGGGACAAATTTATACTACTATTATTCTGTGTTATATATATATTTAGCACAGGACCAGTAGCCACGGTGGTTGGTTGTATCCAGGGGAAACAACCTATTTTTGAAGTGTTTGGGGAAACACTCGCGAGGAGAGTTGAATTATACCACCGCTGTCCCAAGATCTTATTTTTTGATGAATAGATAAATTTACCAGAGGGTCACCTCATTACAAGTTCATCCCCCATCAATACCTTATTTTTTGATGAAGAGATAAACTTGCCAGAGGGTCACCTCATTACAAGTTCATCCCATCAAGATCTTATTTTTGATGAATAGATAAACTTGCCAGAGGGTCACCTCATTACAAGTTCATCCTCCATCAATATCTTATGTTTTGGTGAACAGATAAACTTGCCAGAGGGTCACCTCATTACAAGTTCATCCCCCATCAATATCTTATTTTTCGATGATGAATAGAGAAAACTTGCTAGAGGGTCACCTCATTACAAGTTTATTCCTCAGCACGATATTATTTTATGATGAAAAGACAGACTCGCCGGAGGGTCACCTCATTACGAGTCTATCTCTCATCAACCCCACAGCATTATCATGCGAAATATTTTAGTACACTAGCTGTCATCATGATAGCCCAGTACCCACAATTTGTTTTTCTAGACTATACTAGTATGGACCACATCTATCACTACTCCGTCTGAAGACTCCGTGTTTTTTAACACGCGTTGTATGATAATCAGGCCGAGTTGATGATGTTGTACCAGGTAGGTTAACTCCAATACATGTGTCTCCATGAGCCACTCATGTCTATGGCCGCCAAAAGCACATCTTTAGCACAGATGGACTTGTGGCGCATAGAGGGGGGGGTGATGTGGAGGACACCTGTCAGGAGTATAACCAACCATGTGTGCACATACAAAGTGTAGGAAGATATGGCTCCCTCGGGGTATCTTGTCACAAGGAGAGTGACAGGAAATGCACCGTCGGAGATGGATATCTTCCGAAGTCCCTGGCCACTTGCCGAAAGTGGAAGCGGAGAGTCTTCGACTCTCCTCTCCCTCTGCCGCTATGGCCACTCTCTCTTTCTACCCTCTTCTCCTCGTTTACAAATCACGAGAGGAAATAGCCTTCCCCTGGCAGTGGGATAATACTGCCACGGCACCGGCATCTGTCTCCGACAATAGCCAGTGTCCTCATTGTCTTCACATTTAAAAAACCGTTCCGTTCTCTCTGCTCAGTACCTTCTTCTGTCCGTACTAGTCTAGCACTTGACGGGGTCGATTCCCGTGGTCACAACTAACTTACCCAAAAAAGGTATACGAAAATAAAATGGACCCGAAGGGTCTACAAGCCAATAAAAGTCAACGACAGATAGTCTAGGCCATTCCGCTCGCCTCTCTACACGCTATGGGGGGTAACCCTAGATTGGAAAAAGATAGAAAAAGTAAAAAGAAAAAGAAAAATAAAGAGAAAGAGAAAGGGAAAAAGAAAAAGAAAAAAGAAAAAAGAAAAAACTGTGGAGCTTGGGAATCCGAGACGCTCGGGCTTGGTCTCCCTCACCCCTTCGGCGGCACTCTCTCTTGTCTCTCTCTTCTGAGACCCTCTCCTCTCTAAATCTCAACGAAGAGAACTGCCAGCCCTTAGTAGTGGGTAAAGACTACTGCGACCTGGGCCTCCCCACAACGAGGGAAGCCAGTGTCCTCAGTACAGCAGCAGTAGTTTCTGAGCAGGTGTGCATGCCCGTCTCCGACAGCAACCGTCCGCACAGAGGATGTACCTGCGCAAGCAATACCTGTTGGCAATCTTCTCCACCTCATCCTTGGACAGAGCATGCGGCAAGCGCACATGCTATCGGTGCTAGATGTGAAGACGCTGACGGGAAACCGCCTCACAGAAGCGCCAGATCGACGAAAAAAACGGTCCGCTCATCAGAGAATCGAGACCATCATCCACTATCTATCGCACAAATGCATAAAAATCGCGATAAATTTTACTATTCTGTACTACGAATAGAGAGCTGTGATCGGAGCTGTGATCGGAGCTGTAGTCCCGAAAACCCTTGGCTTTGAGCTAAATTTTGCACACAGCAGACGAACCACCCTTCACTCCCAATACTGGGAACCACACGTACCGCAATCACAACAACATCAAGCACCGAGGCAGTACGTTAGCAACGGCTCGTGTGCGCTTTCTCTGCTCTCCCCCGCGGATGCGGCACCGGGTTGATCACATGTTCAGGGTGCAGTATGTACCCTCCGGTGGTATTTTGCGTTTGAATCTTACAGTACCGGTAGTAGGTAGTAGATTGGATCTGGAAAGGATATCTGCCCCACGTCAGAGAGATTATCGTATATGACACAAGATAACACACCCCCTGGACCGATTTTCAAAGCTCGATTACTCCACGACGAAGAGGATGCATAAATGAAACAATACGTTTTCGAACAGCTCTCGACGAGACGGTTCCAACGCCGCCGTTTTCGGCGCTGTGACTCTTCCTGCTGTTGAGAAATCGAGCTTTGAAAATCGGTCAAGGGGGTGTGTTATCTTGTGTCATATACGGTAGGCATGGGTGAACAGTATTTGTACTACGTGAGTCCTGGTGCGCATTGCTGATAAGCGTGCTTTTGGGGTGGGCTGCCTGTGTCTCCCTGCTGGTCTCTATGTCTGTTTTTTGCCCTTAGCCGAGGCACAACGGCGATCTTTCGGCACGCAAAGTGATCGGAGCTGAGAACGGAGCTGAATCGGCCTGTAGTCACGTAACCTCACAGAAAGACTACCGTACCCGTTCGAGACATAACCTCCAGCCGAAAGGGAGGTGTTGAAGTCTTTTCAGTACATAAGTGGATTGAAACCTTGAGAGGTGCTACATGTAGGTTGTTGGTTCCTGACGCGGGTAGGCGCATCGGCGGACGTCATTTGCTATAGCTCATACCTACACGATGCAGTTGGTTTGAGGTCGATTGGGAGCTCTCCGTGGGCGGAGATCTGCCTGGAGGCACCAACAAGTCTACAGATTGCTGTGGAGCAAACAACATTATTACCGATTAGTCTACATGCAATGCGTGCTTGCATACAACAAGTTGGCTGCATATTCTCTTCTTCCAGATGCACAAGTGCATTCTACTCATCCTTCAATCAAATGTATATTCATCATTCAACACAACGCAACACAGCATTGTAAGTGGGTGTAATTATGCCTCCAGCATGCTGGCTGTCGTCCGCGCTCTATCGGCCTTTGCCTTGGAATCGCTTAATTTGGGCACGGACGGCGCGATTGCGCCAAGAACCTTGAACATATGATTCACAGATTATGTACTTGCCGTTGCGGAAAAGTGTGCCTTCCAGGGTCTTCGGCACCTTGCCCGTCACCTCGATCTCAGTCAGGGGGTGGTCTATGCAAGGCTGGAGGGTTCCACGCCATGGTTCCTCCCTGATCGACTGCAGAAACACTTCAGGCACTCCCTGCGCTTCGAAGCTGGGCATAGACACGGCTGCGCACATGTCACGCATGGCTTGCCCCGCTCGCAACTTCGGAGCTCCATTCGAGATAGGGAGCTTACCCCCAGCGAATGCTGAGGTGAAGCGCAGGTGGAATAATATAAGAAGAACTACTGCTGCCGTCGTGCTCTCGCTGACGAAACCGTTCATGGCGTCCGGGATGTCGAGTGAGGGTGGGTCTCACCGCAGTTGGTAGAACGCGTCAAGTAGTAGCATCAAGTCCCTCCGCGTGTGGATGCCTCCTGGAATGAGGGGGGATAGGGGGACAGGGTAATTTTTCCAACTAACTACGAATGAAGCAGCAGCAGTTGTTGTTGTTGTTGTTGTTGTTGTTGTTGTTGTTGTCTTCACATTAAAAACCGTTCCGATCTCTCTCTACCCAGTACCTTCGTATGTCCGTACTGATCCAACACTCGACGCGGTCGATTCCCGTGGTCCCTAAAAGGTACACTCAAATAAAACTGTCCGCAAGTCAATAGAAATCAACGAGAGATATTCAGCAGTAGTTGCCCCCGATAAGCTTCCCGAGGACGGTGCACGGAGAGCCGAGAAGCTCAGCGAGGAGGACTGAATCCACAGCGATCCTTCACAGAACCGTGTGTCAGGTGTGTGACTATACATTGGCAGTACCTTTGGGGTGCAATCGTGCAAAAGTCCACTCTTGCGGGCCATCTCAAATAATGGTCTGGCCTTCAATAGTCATCATGTTGAACTCGGCGAGTGCACGGCGCTCCACGATAGAGCAACCTCTTCCCTCCTGCGTGAGGGGGAAGCCTTGGCATGAGAGGTCCGCGCTTGAGGACCTGAACTGTGACGGTAGAGGTGAAAGAATTGTCACAGCAGTCCAGAACGCGCGTGTTGCTCCAACTGCTGCTGTGGAGTGCATCATCGAGCTTTGAAAATCTCAGCCCAGGGGGTGTGGTATCTTGTGTCACGTACGGCAATCATGACCCACAGTCAGCTGATCATGACCCATGCGGAGTGTGTGAGTCGTGCGTAAACACATACCAATGGTAAGTTAGACAATTAGCTGGTGGATGGCGGTATAGCCAGCTGGTACGGTTTCTAGAGTTTGCCTCTCGAGCGCTTGCCCCGTAGGCCTGTGGCGGGAATGTACGCATAGCAGAACGTACTTTTTTTTTTCTCCCATCATTGGACTCTGTCGTCTGCCCCTCTGGCCCCCATCCTCCACTTCTACTAGCTAGACGACCCAACCGGGGTCACATAGGAGCGAAGGGTTGGACCCCCTCCTGCGGTTCCTGCCTGAGATATTTTTATCGCGAGAAGGGTACAGCAATCCCTTCCCTCGCGACTTACGAAGTCGATCGAGTCTAGTTTACTGACAACCAACGAGCTTTCTTTGCAGCGCGTCGCTTCCAACTTAGACCAGGGTTTATTTAGTGAGAAAAATAACTCACTTTGCCGGGACTCGAACCCATGACTTGGCCCTTAGTAGGCTGCGAGGGTACCCACTAGACCACCGGGGCGACCTGTAGGGCCCTGAATAACGCCGTTGTGCCCAGCGAATCGACCGGCACTACGCAGGGCCACCGGCGCTAGTCAACCGGCGTTATTGACGCCCATGGTGGCGCGCCAAGTCTTCGCGGAGGATTAATGAAGGAGACTTGCACAGAAAAACAACAGCTACAGTGGCGGTCGGTTCTGTACCCTTGCCCCAAGCTTGCCCGGACAAAGAATAATATTTAACAACAACAGTCGTTGACGCATGGTTCAGTGGAGGTAGTACCGCCGCCCCCCGATCTTTAAGGGACCACCAGGGGAGGGGGGTGCAAGCGTTTCACACGTCTTCAAGCGTCCCTCATTAACCAACGATAATCAGCAAATGCACGTAAGGCGGGAATTATAGTTATGACTGAGACCGACGGACCGTGCGACCAGACCAGAATTCGGTAGGCGCGTGTCGTGCATGCAACACACGAAACGAGTGCGGGTGCGTGAGGGGCGGAGGTACATGCAACTCGTCGAAACGTGTGACTACAAGCAGATAATCTCAAACGCAAAAACCTTGTCCTGCTCCCCCCTTTCCGCACCCCGTTGACCGTCCCCTTAGTCATTCACACACAAAGTTAAAATCCAAACGTTTATTTGCCTGTGAGTCACACGGATAAAAACGAACATGTACCACTCATATATCTTCGTACTCTACTCCCAATCAGGTGAGTTCCTCATCAAATCATCAATCCTTCCCCCACTCTCACGTGACGTTTGTTGACTACCGTAATAGTCGGAGAGTTGGCACCGGCGGGAGAGACGGCACCGGTCGGAGAGATGGCACCGGGGTGCGATAAAAAGCCGATAAATGAACATTTAATTCGATTTCTCCTCCTATACTATTCTTCGTCCGTGGGAACGTTGGTTTGTTTCGGCTCTTCCTGTTATCCCAATCCTAACTTGCTTGTGAGACAAGCAAGCCCGACATCGGGAGAAGGGATTCGCTTGCTCGTTTAAAGAATAAATAAATACACGCACAGAAAGTTTACGCACCGGGGTCGGTGAGATCGCACCGGGTGTGATCTCTCCGACCCCCAAATCCAAGATTGAGCTCCTTTTCAGCTGCCGGAATGAGGTACATGTGCGTACCTTTTACACGTGGGGACGGTGTCAGCGGAGCACCACTCCTTTACGTACTATTGGATGGTCGCGGTTCACGCGGGATGCCAGTTGTTTTCATTTTTTAATTGGTATCGAAGTTGCCAACCGTACACTCAACCAAACACACAACGTACATGCCGCACCCAACCCAACCGTACACAACCCGAAACTATTGTACTGCTGCGAAGCTGAAGGAGCTGCTGCAGCAGCATCAGCAGCACCAGCACCAGCACCAACAGTACTGCCACTGGTCTGTGAGGAAGCAGTACCTGCACCCTCTGACATGGCATCGTCTAATTTTTTTTTATTTGCGCTATTTCGCCGCTTTTTTCGGGGTATGTGTATTTCGCTGCCTTGTTCCCGGCGCAGATATGCGTATGTGTGCAGAAGACCGTGTGCATGCGTGGGTACCTACACTGGTGATGGCAGCGGGGTGCGTGCATACAACACCTGTACCTATGTGTATTTTATCGGGGATCGCACCAGTCGGAGAGATCGCACCGGGGTGCCTTGGAAATTCTAAACGAAATGATTTCATTGCATTTCCGCACCGGGGTCGGAGAAATGGCACCGGTCGGAGAGATGGCACCGGGGTGCGAAAAAAGAATCGAGGAAAAAACATTTAAAAAAACGATCGCACCCGGTGCCAACTCTCCCACTATTACGGTAATTGGAACTACACGGTTTTACTACTGTCCCCCTCCTCCCCCCTCCTCCCCCCCCCCACACTTGGCCATCCAAGACGCGCCCGTACACGTCACTCGACAACTCGGCAGGGAGTTTTCCGACAACGGAAGCACCTTCGAGGGCAAGGGTCGGCGGCGGGCGGGAACAACGAAACAAACGGAATACAGCAGGTGTCATTCAATCCTGGTCGCCGGGTTAATAACACAAACGCGCGTGCGACGCTCAGGCACCCGTTTTTAGCCATCGAAAGACAACGGGGCTCCGGAGTTGCCTCGCCACTAGGAGTTCTCGACCGCGGGGTCGGTTATCAACGTGATCCTCCTCGTGGAGAAGGCGTCATCGCCGCGGTAGCTGGCGTTCAACTTGCCCTGTGCGCTCTCCCTAGCCTCCACCTGCACGGCCGCGCGTGGGACAACAAAACCACTCCGTGTGAACCGAAAAGCACTTGGTTCACTACATGACTTGGATCCCGTTCGAGGCGTGAGAAGGAGCAGATGCGACCATGTCATATCGCATCGTGAGTTGCGCGGCTCGGCGATAAAAGGAGGAGACACACGTTAATATCCCCGCTGGTGTCGTGAGCATCATCCAGACAACAAGTATACAACGTGTCCGACGCCACAAACGTGCCCACGTCTCGCGGCGGTCGCTAGGAGGGAGGAGGTACGCACGCCGCCTACGGCGGCGACCAAGCGATGGCAGGGGGCACAACCTGTCGTGCGGGGGGAGAAGGGGGGGGGGAGGTTGACTAACACCGTATGAATCCCGTCCAGCGGTTTCCTGCTCTTCTTTGTCCCCTAATCTTCTCACCTTGCGCATGAAATACATCTGGTTCCTCGAGCCGTCGTGCCGACGTCTCTCCAGCCAGCCGGGATCGCGGGGGTCGCGGGTGAAGTCGTTCCACGCGGTGGTGTCGAACTTGTCGCTGTAGAAGTTGTGCCGCGTCAGCGACTTCGGCTTGAGCGTCACGCATTCCCTGATCGCGGGTGGCATCATCATCGTCATGTTGTGGCATTTGATTCTTGTCGTTCAAGCACGCTCCTTATAGGTTTCATTGCTAAGGCTAGGCCTTCCGTAGAAAAAATACCACCGTCGTTTGTACCTCCACAGTCTTGCCTTTCTCAGATGAAGGGGTCACACCCCAGAATTTTACGGTGAAGCGTTAATGTTTGATGCCAATGGCGTTCCTGTTGGATGTTTCGACAATGTTGTTTTGGCGTCGACGAGGGAGGTTGCTTGGTCGATACACACGCTGACGAAAGGCGAAGGGCAAGTCCATACTGGAGCGTGCGAGGGGCGAGAGTCTGCCAGGAGCGGGGTTTTGAAAGGGACAATAACTCGATGGTACACTTTACAGACGGAGCAGGGATGGTATTTGATGCCAGGACAACAACAACACAATGGCAATAACTAGCAGTTGCGAAGGTGTACCGATTCTGGTAAAAGTCAATCGACGGATACCCTGCGAATCGGGTCCTCCTTAACACTCTCCACCCACAGAATTTACCCTCAACTGGGAACCTCTTGTGGCCAGGACGGGTAATTCGATGGAAGTGTCACAAGGTTCTTTATAGGATCGATTCCAAGAGGTGTTCTCAGGACTGACACAAATTGTGTCCATGGGAAAATGTCCAAGTCAGGAGAAAAAACGTGCACCCAAGGAGATTCGAACCAGTATCCAGCTGACGCCATATGCGAAGGTGTACCGATTCTGGTAAAAGTCAATCGACGGATACCCTGCGAATCGGGTCCTTCTTAACACTCTCCACCCACCAAATCTGTTGTGATATCACGCGCGGGTTCATATCCCGTCGCTGACGCCATATGCGAAGGTGTACCGATTCTGGTAAAAGTCAATCGACGGATACCCTGCGAATCGGGTCCTCCTTAACACAGTAGCGAGCGCATCAAGGACACCACTAGCACCCACAAAACCCTTACCTTACGCCATCCGAGCCATGATTGACGAAGTTTTTCTCCTTCTCGCGGAGCCCGCCGATGATCTTCTTGAAACCGCGGCTGCGAGAAATGTCTTCCACGTTTGCCGCTATCGACTGCGCGGCGGGACGGACAAAGAGGGAAAACATGAAAAAAAAACGTGGAACTAAATGAACGCGCACACACCCTTTAAGAAGCGTTTTCCGATTATGACCGAAGTTGGGCAGTATGGTAGATTAATTTGGATTGGTCAGTATGGTCGACGCTAACGATGCGCGCATACAGAGCGAGGACGACTTCCCCACGAAACGCCTCCCTCCCTAACTCTCTTCGGTAGGACCAAGACCTGTGTGTCCTGTTTTCCTAACCTTTAATCCTCCCCTCCCTCCCGTCTCCCCCCCCTCCGGCGATGTTTGCCATCGGGGTTGAGTTTTGGTCGCTTGGTAACGACGTTGTAATACAAGCCGCCCCCCCCGGTGTTGGTCATCGGGGTTGGGTTTTCGTCGCTTGGCAGCGATGTTGTAAAACAAGCCGATCACTTCGTGAGCTCAGCAACCAGGTAACCCCTTCTTTTTTATTGTCTTTGTTTTTGTTTTTTGCGGTAACCATGAATGGTGGTCGAGTAGATTATGTTGTGCGGGGTCGAGAACCCTCACTCCGCGCAAATGGGATAATCGCACGTTGTGTTAAATTGATTGGTCAAGCACCCTCGAGGCAGGTACACAGCACTTATAACTGTCTCTGGAACTGAAAGGACCAGAAAATAAATTAAGTCGTACGCAGCTGTCATCCGTACGCAAGGAAGTAAGCACAAGATGCCGAACACCCTTAGCAGGATGCAGCGCACCCTTCATGCGACTCCCCGAATACCTCACGGAGCTTCGCGCTGGGTGATGTGAGAGCTTGATCCGGTGAAAAACCGGCGTGCTCCGTCCCGGCTTTGTAGGGATGCGAGGTCAATGGTCTAACGACTACGGCATGCACGACTATGAGTACACCCTCCCTCCCGCCCCTAACGGTCTGGACCGTTTTTGTTCCGCACCTTTTGCGCAAGTCCCTGTCCGTAGAGATGCAAGTCGTGCTTGTGGTTGTCGAGGAATACTTCTGTCATGATGCGACGTCCGACGACCTTCTCTGCCTCGTCCAACACGCCGTCCCCGTTAACGTCGAAGCGCTAGAGTGACGAAGGAGTTTTGGCGGTTGATTAGACGCCACCGAGTAGATTAGACGCCAGCGAGTATCCATCATCGGAGAGGAGGGGGCTTTGCGTGTCTTGGGGAAGCCTTGTTTAACCCCTTAGGTGAGTTGAGTGAAAAGTGTGAAAAAAGGCTTGTACTGGAGAGGGAAAAGAGTGTACAACACCAGTGGTCGGCGCGGTCGTGCGTGCGAAAGGTTTGATTTGCGAGAGGCCACATCGTAGAGTTGCTCGCTGCGCGTGGAAGGTTTGCGGTGTCTCAAGAGCTATGTGTTTGCAACGAAAGACAGCAACGCAGCCAGGGGTCCCCAGAAGACGTGTGCGAGCTCGAATTCATCACACGTAGCGCTCACGGAACAAATCACACCATCCACGCCCCTCCCTCCCTTGCCTGACGCACTCGTTCTCCTGCCCCACCGTGTTTTCGACAAAGTTCAATATTCTCTCCCACGCAGAAATCTACGTACGTTGTTGATGAACGTGGGTGAGATCGCTGGTGACAGAGTGCGTTACGTTGAGTTCCTTTCGCTGCACCGTGCCACAGAGCTTTCACGAGTTTTTTTGGGTCGGCTCGGGGAATGGTCGGGGTGCCCTTGCTCAGGAGTCAGAATAGGGTTTCAAGACTGAACAATGTGCAATACTAGAAATTCTCACTCGCGATGGGGCCAAGCACACTCCCAGCCTTCTTGAAACATTCCTATTGTGATGTCTGAGACCTCCCTTTGCTCCAATCCCCCACCCCCCCGGCTCCGTCTCGAAAGGGACGCGTGGTCAATGGTCAAATGACTACGGCAAGCAACAAATGAGTACGCCCCCCCCCCCCCGGGTCGCGCCCTCTTTGTATCTAGGAAAATGTTACGACCTGCTATGTTCTAGCTGATGCTTTCCACGGACCGACGTTTCATACTAGCTCTGACCTTCGCGAGGGCGTAATCCTCCTGGCTGACCACTCCGTCTCCGTCGATGTCGTACGAAGGATGGGGGATGTTTTGCGCCTTGATGAGCGCTCGGAAGTCGCTCTGCGTGGCGACCTGGGGGATATTGTTTACCTGGGGCGTATAAACAAGCGCCGCGGGCGCAAAACGTCAACATTGCTGTATGTGCACTCGTTTGAGAAGCGATTCGAGGCCATTCTTCCACATCAGTCAAAACGGTGAAATATTTCCAGGCCCCCGTCGATTCCTGGATTGATCTATACCGGTGGAAATATCATAGAAAAGGAGGTCTAAACAAACGGCTGCGTGTGTCAGAGGGGACAAAGCGCCGCACATTGCTTCGCTAGTGGCCATACCATGCCCGCTTACCACCTACAGATTCCTCTCTCCCTCCGTTTTATCCAACGAACCTTTTAAGCAGACGACGTAGACCATCCAAGAGGTGGTTGTTCCAAACGAAGATCTCCTACTGGATAATCAAAACTACCTGCTGGTAGCTCAATCAAGGAAACAACACCGCAGCATTTCATCCCACCACCATTCAATAGTCAAAACCATCCATCGGATCCTCTTTAGTGGTGCAGCAGCAGCGCGAACCATCCCCTTCTCCCCATTCCTTATCCGCGATGACCCCGACCCACCTCCGGGTCAAGCATGAGGGTACGCAATGGCACTGTTCTGGAACCTTTGGATCTCGCAAACCAGCTCATGTCACTACCATCGTCTTCCCCGTTGCCGCCGCCGCCGCCTTTGACCGATGACAGGATCGTGGACGCTTCTGCTGTCGAAGAGGTTGACCCTCCTCCCGATGTTTTCCCCCTGCACGGCGGGGGGAAAAATCGAGTAACGTGTAAAACGCTAATAGCGTGGTGCTGGTTCCCTTGCCGGGATTGGAACAATAAGGTTGCGCGGCTGTCTCTCTTTCGAGTAACTGTCTGCCGGGAACAAAGGTTTGGGTTCGAGGTTGACCGGTACCGACCGATACAGGTTGCAATCGGGGAGGTGCACCACGCACAGTCAAGAACTTACACCGTGCGTGCGCTACTGATGAAGGGGGTTTATACGTTTCGTCCTGGTCGCTCGAAATTCCATGATGTTGTACGCATAGACAGACGTTCAGCGATACTGCCTGAATCACCCACACGCTGGACTTGCGATTGTAGGATCATAACTGTTTCTTTTGTAAGGAAAGTCTGAACCGCCCGACTGCAAATAAGAGCACGAAAATGTTGTTCGCAAGGATACTCCGAACGCCGTGAGACACACTGCTGTTCGAGAAAAGAACCGTCTTCTTCCAGGCTCGGCCGTGCTTAGAGCTTTAGTGATCCTTTGGTCTCTCTCTTGCCATTGTGGAATCCCACTTCCAGTGACGTGCCTGGGTGTGCTCCGAACGAAGCCTTCACCATGGGCAGCGTAAGGCTCGTTTCCGTCACACAGCCCCCTACAAGAGCTCGACATCGCACACAAGCCTTTCGCCAGGCCCACCACACACACGCGGCAAGAGACGGCACACGCAACATGTGGATACTCGCCGTTGTCGTGGCTGGTGGTGGTGGTGGTGGTGGTGGACGTGGTGGTGATGGTGGCTGTTGCGAGAGCGGTTTCTGCTCCTTCCACCCTCCCACGCCCCTTCTCCCTGTGGCCTGCCTCTCCCGCTACCGGCAGTCGCACTGACTGCACCTGTGCTTCTACCCTTACCGGAAACCCGCCGAGGGGCCCTTCTACCGTTTCTCACGCGCCCCCCCCCGCCCCCACCCCTTCCTCCGGCCTTTCTTCCCGTTCTACTGCCGGCGCCGCCTCCTTGGAAGCTGCGGCTTGGATGTGGGTCCTGACTATTGTTCCTCACGGCGATCGTTTCGACATCGACGGCCGAGCTCTTCGGATCGAGCCAACGAAATGCGTACAGATCCACCCAGGGGACAGGGGCGGGGGAGGCAAGAAGAAGGAAGGATGAGAACACGAATACGATTGGTTCTAAGCTGCGATGAAAGAGGCAGTCTATGTGGACGCTTGAGCTTGTGTGACAGCTGTGTATGCCGGCACATGTCCCGTGGCCATGTACTGGGCTCCCCGCCAAACAATTGCCATACCGGCATCCTCTTTTCCTCCCATTGTATCCCATTGTACCAGATACATTTCTCTGTCTCTCTCGATCTCTCTCTCGGAGCCCTGTGCCCACCCCTCGCGCACGCAATTGCGACCCAACCTCCTTTGGATGCTGGGGTGTCAACCACAAAAGCCGGTTTCATTGGAGACACCGTGAGTAAAATGCGGTTGGACGGGGATACAGTTTGACTGACTGAAGCAGCAGTGGTCGGAATGCTCAGACACCATTGATATCTACAGTACCAACTAACCTGAACAGTCTCATCGTCCACCAGAGAAGCCGAGGCTGCCTGTTCCTTCTTCGCTTGCCTTGCGAGGTTGGCCCTAACGATGTTAACGTACACCTGCCGGTATTGTCGCCATCAATCAACACTTTGACGCCATAGAAGGTGTTCATGTGTTGATACTTCTCCATTTCATCATTGCTAGCCTCTGCACAAGGCGCTGGCACGGAAGTTCCGAAGAAACTACCCAAAAAATGTTAGCTGATTCGCCAAATGGTGGACCTGGGTCCCGTAAATCGTCAGAGGTGGTGTCCCCGGTCTAGGCATTGTTGTACGCAGCCATACTTGCCGGTAAAACAACATGCTTCCGAGCGTTTCGCAAAGAAACATTGCGACTTGACCTGGAGATTTGTTTGGGCTGTTCATTCTTCTACAAACCTTATCCGTATCTTTCATTCTACCGGTGAAATACACATTGGCAAATGTTCAATTCGTTGGCCACCTCGTCAACATCAAGCATGCTGTAGGGCTGTAGGTGTCCTTGCTATACAGCGGCTACGCAAGGGTGGTGTGATCCTGTCCCTCTTCCATCACTCGCCATGCACCCCCACCTCCAAGTCTTCGCGGTCGAGCTTGGACAGCCCTAGGGGAATATCCGCGCCGCGGTCGTCGAGTAGGCCGTTCGCTTCTCCGCCACCGCCACCACTGCCGCCATACCCGTCAACTCCGTCGTTGGTAGTGACGGCGGTAGTGGTAGGGTACAGCGGAATGACTGCACCAGACGAATAGTTACTGCTGTTGCTGTTCTCGAGCGCAGCTTCTTTGCGGGAAAGCCCTGGCGACGACCTAATACATCGAAGAGATAGGTTCGTGTGTTCTTCGTTGATTCGTTCGCGTGGATGAATACTTGGCTAGCCGTCGCGGATTAATCCCTTGTTGTTATTGTGCCCCATATGCAAGAGGCGTTGAACAAATTCATTGTTGGAGGCAAGGACGATTCTTAGAGTCTTCGCACAGGAGAGTGAACGGACTTCGAACAATAACTGCACCAACCACGGATCAATTACTTTGGGGGTGTGAAGAGGCGGCCGTTCTCTCCAGCCCCAATTTCCGGGTTGGAAGACGAGGGGCGTCCGTAGGCGCCGGCGGTAGTCCTCGGCCGTGGCGGGGTCGCTCCTCCCCAGCCGCCGAGGGGGGGCAGTGGGTTATCTCCTCCCTCGAGGTTTGGGACCTTCCAAACGTGTGGTGCCACCGTCCGTTGTTTCGAAGAGAGCAGTTCACAAGAAGAGAGGTTCACACCGAAGTGCGTAGAGGGCACGCAGAGGTGTAAGCGATGGTTAGGGAGAGCAATCTGCGCCCACGTCGACTTCTTTACGTAGATAGCATCGCTTTCAGAGGTAAATTGTTTGGCGCTATTTTCTGGAAAGCCCAGACAATTACGTGGTTCACTCACGTGAATGCTCTGGTGGTTGTGTGCACTTCGCCCCAGGGCTGGTGTCGAAGCCGAGCCTAGTAACGCCCCTCCCATCCTAGAGCAGAGGTGGACGTATCACGAATAGCATGGAGGGAAAAGGGTTTAGCTTACAGGGTAACGATATGTGTACGCCAATGATATTCAAGACATATACAATATAACCCCCCAACAATACCGTGCCGCGTACTCAGGCAAGCTCCGTGTAGTAAACGTTCTGAAGAGACTGCTGTGCTACCAGCAGCAAGGGTACATGATGTAGCACTTTACACACTACCATGGAGTTCACATCAACCAGAGCACATCACATTGGGATACCAGATAAGACCAAAAGTATGAAGCGAGGCTCCAATAAGTTTGTGGAACCAAGGCAAGGGCCTCCGGCACCCACCTGCCGCTAAGTCTAGCCGTCAGTTGAGCTGATGCTATGCCGTGAGAACGCTGCGATCGACTTGCCGCAGCCGCGTTCGTAACCCCTTGAGACACCCGCAGTGTCCTCCTGCCGGACATGATTATGTTGCCCCTAGTTCACACAGCGGGAACGTCGACCAGCAAATCACGAGCGCGCTCCCTGACAGCAAGGTTCTCGGGAGATTCCTGCGCTCACCCTACACCACCGCAGTATTGTATGTTCTGTTCGCGTGGGCTGTGGGCAAAGCACAGAACTCTCACAGTACGAACTCCAAAAACATTTCTCCGAGTCCCTCTTCTGGCTACGCAGTCACATAAGCCCTCTCTCTTTCCCTCTTGGTCACTTTGTGCGCGTAACACTGCACACGAGGCCACGCACTAGCGCACCCGCACGTGCATGCATGTGCGGCGAGACTACTGTGCATGGTACCGGTTGGGGAGGGATGCGGAGGGACTCGTGTCGATTCGGACGGGGATTTCGTCGATTGACGACTGCTGACGACTGACGACTGACGACCAACTGTTGCAACCCCGCGACCTCCCGTCACCAGCTTGTTACTCTCTACAACCTCCTGCTGTTGTTGTTGCTGTTGAGGAGTTACGGAGTTTCACACAGGCGCGAGGGAATCGAGAGAAATCCTGGTGTGTCTTACAAAAACGAATTTTCGATGCCACACATGCGCATACATACGTAGTCTACATCGTACGGTGTTGTTGTTGACCACCACCAAACCGTCTTATTGAGCCTGTTAATCACAGGGGATATATTGCAATATGCTTGCTCAGGGAATCTCCGAAACACAGGTAGTGTCCTCGGACGTTATGATGGAATCATTGCTAACTGCTGTGGATAAGAGTGGAGTCGTTGTGTTTCCTGTAGAGGGACAATAAAAAAAACGCAACCGACAGAGTGAAATGTCCATGCGGGAAAGAAGGAGTTCTTGCAAGCAAGGTTACGTGTGTCGTCGTGACGTTAGCAAAGCACGAGGGATGAGGGAAGTGGTCAAGTCCTTACAACGGCTTGGGTATACATCCCATATTTTTTCTCGATCGGACGCTTCGGGGTGAAAGACGTTTCTCCTTCATGTGCAAACACCGTCGAGAGCACGTCTGCCGCACGTTGTGCGTCCGGAGACTGTATGTCGCACAACACGCGCTCGGTAAGCAGTGTCTAAGCATGCCACCACGTCCTCCTGTAAACCACTGCACAACATGCATTTTCGCCCTCACTCGTCAAAACGGGCCGATGCTTTGTCGCAACTGATAAAAAGAGCGTGTAGCCCTCCTGCGACGTTTCATCCATTGACAACAACCGAGGGAGCATTTTGCATGCAATATACTTGGCTCAACCCCTCTGCAGCTTCGAGAACTTTTGGATACCAAAAAGTCGTGGTAGTTTCAAGAAGACGCCATTACCTTCATTATGCCTGCCGCCCTAAATCGACCACGCATCAGACTAGAATGCCGCACGGGACTTCTTGCTTGATTTCCAAGAAAAAAAACGATCAACAACTTACTTCCCGAAATCAATCTGTTATGTTATAAATACGTCAGTCTCAATCTCGATCGTGCTCTCGGCCTTTTCTGCTCAGTTGCTGCTGCCAAAGGCAGAGAGGGGTTGAACACGAGCGTAGCCCGTGCCGGTCCTACTCCACCATAAAAACACTCTTTTGCGGTGCGTCCGACTACTGTTGCTGGCGCTGGCGGGGCGCGCACTTGATGATGTCATCCACCCGCAGAACCATTTCCGCCGCCTCCGCCGCAGATATAAGCACCTGAAGGTGGCAACAAAGAGGGTACACAAAACAGGACCCACGAAGGAAAAGGTTAGAGGGCACCAGGTACACGCACTCTTGTTTGATGGTCTTGTGCCTTCTAGCGTCGTTAGAACAAAGAAATGCGGTGCAAATAAACAAGAACGCCGCTGAATGTTTCGCAAGGCCGTATGTGCCAAAAAAAAAAAAAACATCCACGTACACGTTGCGTTGATTCGCGTTCTGACGTCGACAGTCCTTGATGCAGTAGGGACGCAGCTGCTTGTGATACTGCGGTGCCGCCTGCTCCTCACTTTGATTCGTTTTGAATTGTATTAAAAAAAAAAAAACGCGCCCCATAGTGTGATTGCACAACATCCATGCGATTGTTTTGTTTTTTCTCGCCCCACCTGCAGCTTGCTCTTGTATGCCTCCCGCACACCCAACGCCTTCATGTCGCCCACAACTCCCTGCTGCATGTCCAGCCCCGCAGTCTGAGACGAAAAAACACACGTACAAGCACAACCACATGCGGTTCACACGCAGACACACGAGAGACAGGGGACCATCGTGAAGGACTCATTGCTTCCCTCTTCACGAAGGACTGACGCGTTGTTTTTGGTCGGCGAGCCACCAACAGGGAAGCCGGTGGTAAACACAACAGAACGACCGAGCGATCAGATAACAGAGTGGTATGCATGAGAGACAAGAGAGCTCACGACGAAAAAGCACACGGCATCGAAAGAGGCAAAGAACGTTCGTCGAGAGAGATAAAGAACCGCAAAGCCAAAAAAAAAAAAAAACACGCAAACGGATTGAACAACCTTGACGCCAGCGGCAGGCAGCACGGAAACCTTCTCAAGACGCATTCCACGAAAAAAAAAACACCCTCTCACCTTGGCCCCCTGGGCGTGTGCGGCGCGAAGGCTAGAGATGAGATCGGAGCCGTCGTAGCCCCCGTTGTCCGCGATGATGGTGGGCAGCTGCCGGAGCGCCCTCGCGTAGGCCTCCATCGCCAGCGCCTTCTTTCCCGACGTGTTCGGCACCTGCGGGGCGCGCGAACAGGGCCATCAGCAGCAACGACAACAACACGCAGGAGAAGGGCTATACGCTTGCTGCCCGCGAGACCGACACTCGAGCGCACGACGTGATGGCTTGACGATATGCAATGTCGACGGGCTTGGGGGTTCAAGACCTTACGTCTGCGTGTCTGGGGGGATTTTTCCGATGCATGTTCGGGGGTGAACGCGAGTCGCCAACCCAAAACACAGTTTACGACAGCAGCAAAAACCGACGAGCAGACAAAGTCACATCGTGCGCCGCGCAATCGCACCAAGCGTGATTCATTTTCACAACAATCTTGGGCAACGAGAACCGGGCTTGGAATCTCCTGATACGCTACGGCTGTCACCCCGGTGCCTTGTAGTCGAGGCATTTCATGCGCTCTGAAAAGCAGGAAAAAATCCAGCGCCCCTTTGCCACGATTCGCTATCCCTCACCCGCCCTCAACGTGAGCAGCACGTCCGCCGTTTTGGTTGCCCGGTCTTTCAGCACGTTTCATGGCACCGCCGACACACCTTCTCTCTTGTCTCTCTACCCTTCACCCAACGGAACACGTTCCCCACCCGCTTCACCCTGATCGTCGACATCTGCGACACTTCTTTCGTCCCTCGGCACCCAACATCACTTCCCCTCGCCGCATGGGCTTCTCCCTCCAGCCTTACAAGCACGTTGTGAATACCGTAGGTGACACAAGATATCACACACCCTGGACCGATTTCCAAGGCCCCGCAACTCCATAGCAGTAGGAGTGCTGGTGCCGAAAATATAGGGGCGTTGGAACCGTCTCTTCGAGAGCGTTCGGTTAGGTTCGATTTTAAGTCCTCTCCTTCGCCATGGAGCAGTCTAAATTGAAGATCGGTCTAGGGGGTGTGTTATCTTACGTCACCCACGGTTAGACCTCGAGATTACATTTTTTTTGGCCAAAAAAAGTGTCCCGTGGTCTGAAGCCTAACAGACTAGAGCCAGTTCAAAATAATCAATCAAGACTAGAGCCAGTTCAAAATAATCAATCAACGCTCCCTAAAACAGGTGGCTACGTCACCATAACGCTGAAAATACGAAAATACATGACTCGACTTGTGAACTCTGTCAACAACAACCAAAGCGCACAACGTGCACTCCACACAACACACACAGCCACCGGATCACCAGCAAAGGATCATGTGCACTACACTGGCGGATCGGGGAAACTAGTGTAGCCCATCAGCTCGAGCAGCAGCGCATGCATATGTATGCATTCAATGCATGCATTCACAGCAGCAGCCAAGTCGGAACATATGCCGATGAGAGTGGAAGAAACATACATGTAGCCGGAAAAAAATCGGTGTCATCAGAGGCAATTCCAGGCGCTGTTTCTATCCGTTCTGCCGCCACCCACAAGCTGCCACAGGCAATCCTGAGTAGATGCGCCGCTAGCCCTACTTACACTGATTCTCGGAAGCTCTCAACTTTGCTCGCCCTCGATGAATTGGTCTCAAAACACACGCGAGCGTGTTTTCGAAATGGCTTGAAGTTGGCGCCTCGAGCAAGAAAATTCAGCCAAGTCATGCCAAATCTGCTGCTGGGCATAACAACACGCTCAAGCACATAGTGGGACCAATTCATCGAGGACGAGCAAAGTTGAGAGCTTCCGAGAATCAGTGTGAGCAGGGCTAGTGGTGCGTGTGCTCACGATCGCCCGTGACAGTTTATGGACGGCGAGAGACATGTGAAACAAAGCTCCAAGATGTGTGATGTTTCGGCCCCCCTTTTTTCGGATTTTCAAGATGTGCGTCATGTCGCCCCCGGGTGGTAAAGCAACAAATGACATCACAGCTTCGCCGCGGCTGCCCTCAAGGGCTTCCGAGAACCATGATGAGCAGAGCTAGCCGCGCATGCCATCAGTATCGGCAGCCGAAGCTCTCTGGGTGGTGGAGGATGTGTGAGACCGACAGTCAAAGCTGTGTGCGTTGTGTGGTCTCTGTCTTGTCCTTTTTTTCCACGCATGCAACGAACTTCTGTTGCTGTGTTGGCATGGCATTCTGTTTTCAAGTCAAAAACTGACCAAGAGTGCCGATACGGCGTTTACAATCTCTCGACCGCAACAGCTTGGATCGGGATGCGGTTTCGTGCGGTGTGTGCACAAAACCCAAAGGAAGAGATCACTCGGTTCAGTTTTTTTAGCTCAAGGGAGAAAAAACGAGCAAATTGGCTAATACCCTCTAAAATCCAGTAAAGAGCGCATGTTCTCGGTATTCCTGGGTGTGGGCAAAAATTCGCAACCGAGTGATTCATAGAGTATAATCTGTAGACAAGTGTTGTCAAGTATGAAGCGCCAACTCTCCACCTGGAGCCAGCATTTTGTGTTGTAAGATCTGGTTCTCAATCCAAGACAATAAAAATTCGGCCACCGAGTCAGAAAAAAAAAAAAAATGCTTTTTAGGCTGGTTGTTACGCCGTTTTTTGCTGGTCGTTCGCGGTCTAATCTCGAGGTCTAACGCCAGTGGGCTGAAGATCGGTCCATGGGTTGTGATATCTTCTTTCGTCATAAGTGGGCTTTTACCTCCGCGTCGATGGCTGCGGCCATGGCGATCTCGGTGCAGCCGCCGCCGGGCACCGTGCGAGTCTCCTTCACCGTCTGGGTGAGCACGCACAGGGCGTCGTGCAAAGACCGCTCCGCCTCGTCCAAAACGTGCTTGCTGCGTGCGGGGCACGAGGGTCGCGCGGGAGGCGGGTGAAGAACGAACAAACACCGGTGAGTGCATGCATCGGGAAAGACGGACGGCGGATTAGACAACCCGACGAGTTTAAATGGCAACCTTAGGATATACGACAAAAAATGTAGGTTGGGCGTGCTTTGTTTGTACAGGGCGTCGTGCGAAGACCGCTCCGCCTCGTCCAAAACGTGCGTGCTGCAGCATATGCGGGAGGGAGGCAATAACGAACAAACATGGCGAGACAGACAGCTGACTTAGATGTGGGAGCAGGAACACACGTGCAACGGCCCCGACAAAAAAAAAACAGCAGTCGACGTTGTGCCGTTGCAAGCTGTAAGGTCAAGCTGATTGCGAAAAACAAGCAGTCACGTACGTACGACCCCCTACGCCCCCCCGCCCCCCAAGGTATGTATACACCAAGCCACTGACGTTCGACGCCAACAATACCCAAAACAACAATCACCACCACGAAACAGACATCAACGAGCCCATTAACAGTGGCTTTTCTCTTATCGAGATGCAGGTAGTACACGTCTTGAGAACGGCAGGCGGGTAGAGAAGGTAGCCGGGTCTTCCCCGCCCGCTTACTCGAGATTTCTTCTTCGTCGCGCTCGGCGTCGAAGCAGTCATCTTCGCGCTTCCGAAGAGCGAAGGCCACCGCTTCGACGACCAACACAACGATAAACAAAGCTCCATCAAGCGGGCGGGAAGACCCGGCTGCCTTCTACCCGCCTGCCGTTCTCAAGACGTGTACTTTGGGTCCACAAAAAAGAAGCTTCTTTTCGGTCAGCATGCGCCGGGCGTGGTTAAAACTCCGGGCCGAGACAAAACGACTCCTGAGCTTCCGGCCTGGACTTGGTCCTGGGTTAACATTCCCGACGGCGGGGTTGGAGGAGCGGATACGGTGCCCCCCGGCGGACAGGGGGGGTAGGGTCCCCGTGCAACATCTCGTAGTGTGGCTGTACGAATTTAAACACCCTCCACACGCGCAGCAAGGCCAAAGGCGCGGATCATGTTACGTACGTACCTGCTCGCTGATAGCACGCACAGTAGTACCGCGGGCTTCACACGATACTCAAATCACCTAATGCAAAACGAAGATAGAAATTTTATTTTTGCCTCGAAAGCAGCTGCAGGAGAGGTTTGCGATATCATCATTCATCACTCAGAAGGCCCAACTATCCAGCGTTCAAGGCCGAGAGATATTGACGGCAGTGAGGTCGTCTACAAACCAAAAATGAAGGTCACCGGGGGGGGGGGGGTTACGCACCTAGCCCCCCTGAGCACGATGGTGCACGCCTCCCCAGCCTTGCAGCCGGAGAATCGGATCAAGGTGTCCTCGCCGATCATAACCTGTCCATGCACGCAACATCAACAAAAACATAACAAGACAAGAGAAGCCTCAGCAGGTGGACGGATGGAGACGAGCAGAGGAAAGAAAACGAGTCGTCTGTGCTGCTGCGTGGAGGGCTCCTTGTTCCGCAGCCGAAGGGCCAACGACATGGTACTTACACTTCCCGTGCTTTTCACTTGTCACTTCTCTCTCCTCTCCCGTAGACTGCACATCTTCCGTTCCACATAGCCGAACACCTTCCACCAGCTCTCATCAAACTCAGGCAGCAAACAAGCTTGTGTACCTCCTGCTCGTCCCTCCCGGTAGGTGAAACAAGATATCACGCACCCCGGACCCATTTTCAAAGCTCGATTTACTCCAACGCAGGCGGTGCCGAAATGGCGGCGCTGGACCCAACCATCTCACAACGAGAGCTCCGAAAACATGTCACATGGTTGGAGCATCCTCTTCGTCGTGGAGTAGAAATCGGGCTTTGAAAATCGGTCCAGGGTGTGTGTATGGCATCTTGTGTCACCTGCGGTGGCCCTCTGCCCCACACGAAAACTATGTCACATGATTCGTGCATTATCTTCGTCATCGACCAGTAAATATAATCGAGCTTGAGAATCGGGGGGGGGGTGGTATCTTGTGTCACACACGGTAGCCCCGCACGCACCTCCTCGATCTTCTTGCACTCCCCAAGCACCGCCAGCTCTGGGTGGTCGAAGGTCGACGCCGTGGCTCCGCCGGTTACCGCCGCCAGTCGCTCCACCCCTTCGAAGTCCGCGTGCTCGATCGCCATCACTCCAGCCTCCGCGAAAATCTGTTGCGATATCGATCAATCGATCGTGTTCGGCGGCGTAGCCCGTAGCGTCATCATTATCCGTCGACGACGAGAAAAGCAGATGACGGTACCGTCGGAGGCAACCCAAAACCGAGTTATAGGTGTACATCGCCGACGAAACAACAAACAACAACAGGCGTGAGAAATAAACACATCAGAGCAAAGAGAGAGAAAGCAGCACACCGCCAGCAAAGCGGCTAGCAAACGACAGAAAGAAAGAAAGAAAGAAAGAAAGGGAGCGACCGAAAACACACACACACACACACATCGCGAGAGCACGCCAAGTGAATATATAATCATGGGAGATAGATCTTGGGAGGCGGGCGGGTAACGCTTCAGTACGGGCTGGAGAGAGTAGGACTACAATAGCTTGCAGGAGACCTACTACATACTCCGTGGAATTGCTGGAGACTCTGTCTGCCCTTGCTGCCAACCGTTCCAAGAAGCAATATTGAGAATGCGTTGTATTCGATCGTCACTCTCTTCCCGCCTCTCCGCCAAAGCAGCTGCCCCCCCCCCCTTCACGCGTCCCACAACACCAAAAAACGGTATAACGCAAACATCCCGATAGAGAGTTGACAAACAGTCAAGTGAACCAACCACCCACTTGATGTAGACAACAAAACAACTAGGCTGTTAGACAACCATCCCCAAGGTGGAGAGCGCTCGCCCCCCCCCCCCGTCGTCCAACAACGCCCGCTGCTCTCGCTTGCTTGCCACCTAACGCCTCGCACCTGTTCGGGGAAGTTGTAGATGAGCTGGCGGTTGACGAAGACGTTTACTCCGTGGTCCACGATCTTCTTGCACTTTTTGCGCATCTTGTCCTTCTCGGCCTCCTCGATCTCCGCCACCTGCTCAACACACGTCACGTCATGCGTGAGAGATGCATTGTTGAAGCAACACCAAACACATACAACAGCTTTAGCATCACCAGCAGGAGGCTCCACATTGACGACGCCAACAACCGATGACCACACGGCTACAGGTATACGTGCGAGAGGATCAGTTTCGTTCTCTGGAGTGGCAGGGATATTGATAAATGTCAAACAGGTGCACATCAGGGCGGCAACACAACACACAAGAGTCCCTCCCTCAACAACGCCGTCGTCTCTAAACTTAACCCACATGATTATACCAATACTTGCACCTCATCTCGACTAAAGTGCACGCACGTCAAGACCCCAAATTTTCTATTTTGAGACCCCCCCTCTCACACTCCGTCCACTGCTGTCTAACCTTGTCCATCGTGTCTACTTCGGCTTCAGCCACGAACGCCCATTTTCATGCCACAGTGACAAAACAACAAGCATAAAAAAAGAGACCGTCGAACAACACGAAAATTTCATGAAGCAATCTTAATCTTGCCTCACAGAGGGCCGCTCGCTCTACCTGGGCGCCTGTTCCGCCTGCCTGCGTGTCCGTTTGCCTCTCCCCGCCCTATCGGCGGTCGATTCTACCCCCCCCACCTAACGCTTCTCTCGCCTCCCCAACTAACCCACCCCCCCATGGTCAATGGTCTAACCGCTAAGGCATGCGAAACATCAGCACCCCCCCCCTCTTGCCTTGTTCATCGAGTCAACCCTGACTCGGGAGCCGTAGATCTTGATCTTGTCCGTGTCCATGGCGGTGTTGGCGATCAGGATCTTGGCGTTCTCGACGACCTTCGGCTGTCCCACCCCGATCTTCTTGTTCAAGATAAATCTGGAGGTTGAGCAGCAGCGTCCACCACGTCACGACGAAACGCACAAGGAAATAGGCATAGCAGGGGTGGGGGCAAAGATGCTGAAGTCGGTATTGTTCTTCCTGGAGCCTTTGAGGCCCGTTGACCACAGGGTTCCAGAGCGATCGACAAAGGGCCCTGATAGTGCGAAGCATGTCGACCCTAACATTTCGCTAAGGACAGAAAAACGGCAAAAAAAAAAGAAGACATCAAACGGGCAACAACAATACCGCCAACAAAAAGGCATCCGATATCATCATCATAACATCCGCCGCCAACAACACCCGCATCAGATTCCCACCACCACCGCCACCACAACACCTGTGAATGTACCGATACAATCCCCCGCCTTTTTCACCAAAACTCACCCCTCCTCAAGGTAAGACTCCTTCAGCGAACCCCCCGGCATCTTGATTATCTGGATGTAGTCCAGGTTACCCGACCCCTTGAGCCTGAGCACCGCGTTCACGGCAAGCTCCGCAAAACGGTCCTTCTCGTGCGTTAGCAGCTTAGAGCTCAACGTCGTCCTGGGGGGGGAGAGAGATAAGACAAGAAAAAACGACGAGGGGAGGAGACAGACGACAAAAACATTTTCAAGACAAAGAAAAAAGAAAACGAGCGTTTAAACGATCAGCATGCGGTAGAGGTGACATGGACAAAAACATAAAGCAGGGTACTTCGCTAGAATTTCACCCCATAACCCCCACATTGTCGAATGGTATAATGAAGAGGAGTAAGTCGTACACACACCAGGAAACTAAGAAAACGCAAAATGCGAAAAGCAACGCACAAGCACATGGGGGGCATTTGCTCAAACGAGTGAACTGCTACCTATTCCCTCAGTACGCACTTCGCGATGTGGTAGAGGTCATCTCGGAACTTTGCGTCGTCCTTCCCGTTGTCCTCCGCGCTGTCGGCGAGCACTCTCCGGGCCGCCGCCGTCGCCAACCGCCACCCCTGGATGATCGTCTGCACACGGGGACAACAACAAAAAAACACCGGCCACGAGACAACGTAAACACACGAGAAAAAAAAAATACCGGCCACAAAAACAACGAAACACACACGGTTTGTTTCAGAGACTGGGGTATTGACATTGGTCAGTCGGTTGGCGCGGTCAAAGCCGCTTGAAGAAATATGGACATGCGTGCATGGAGTCCTAAACGACGTCGTCGGCAAGGTTTCGCACGCCTCCAAAAAAATACGGGAACAAATAAAGGCGTGGAGTCGTTTGAAAGGACGAGGTGAGAGTCTTGAAGGACAGAAGCACGCGCCAACGTCTAAAGCCAAGCTTCATCTTTTGGTTTCTTGCTATCCACAAGACTCACTCTCCCATCGTTCTGTAACCACAGAAGTGACAAAAATCGTGCAAGTAACGGGTTGAATGTAGCACGGGTTGTCACTGCCGCCATCACCACGACAACATCACCCATACCATACCATACCATACCATTTGCACCAGTCAACAAGAGCAATAGCGGCAGTAGCAGCAGACAGACAGCGACAACAGCACCACCATCACGCATCACCCTCTCCTAGAGATTATACCGCAAAATACTCCCCGTACAGTAGTGAGGAACACAGGATGAGAGACGAGGCAGACAGGCGGACCCAGGTCTGCACTCTATTTTTTTTTTGGTGTTTTTCTATCAGTATCACTATAAATCAGCGCTCACAGACAGGTGTGCACTCAAAAACCTTGATTTTTGTGCATCACTTTAAAAACCAACGCTCACAGCATGAAAAACGTTACACAAAAGAGAAGAGACGAAGTATGATACACCACCAAACCAGACCAGACCAGACGAAGGACACACGTACCTGCGGGTGCAGGCGTTGGTTCACGAGCTTCTCCGCCTCCCTGAGCAGCTCCCCGCAAAGGACGGTGACGCTCGTCGTGCCATCGCCAACCTCGTCGTCCTGCCAGAACAAGCAGAAAAAAGAAAAACACCGTGAGCGCGCAGAACGTTTTCGGTCGCTCACGTGTAAGCTTACACCACAACGAGAACGAGAGAACGCGACAGAACAAAATAGGTGCTCTATAAGACCATCTTTACAGAAACCCTGAAAATGAAAAAATAGATGACGTTACAAGTTTCATGGTGTGTGTGCACATCATGTCGATGTGTGTTCTTCTTCCAAGTCTGATGGTAAAACATGATAAAAAATAGAAAACGAAGGGGGCTTCGGTTCCCCCCCCGCGTTTTTTTTTGTGTGTGCTCGCCTGCGTTTTTGCGATGTTCACCAACACCTTCGCCGCGGCGTTGTCGACGTGAATCGCCCGGAGAATCGTTGCTCCGTCGTTGGTGACGCTGATGCCCCCGTCCCGGCTGCCCATAGACTGCAAAATCTTATCCATACCTGTGTGAGAGAGAGAGAAGGAGAACGAGGGCGGGGGGGAGAGAGAGAAGGAGAGAGAGAGACGGGGGGGGAGAAGGAGCGAGAGAGACAAGAGAGAGGGTGAGACGAGAGACAGGGAGACAGAGACAGAGAGAGAGAGAGAGAGAGAGAAAGAGAGAGAGAAAGAGAGAGAGAGGGAGAGAGGGAGAGAGAGAGAGATTAAAATTTTAGCTAGCCGTGTTGCTCGTGCCAGCCATGCGATGGGTGATGACACACCCTTGTCGCGACGGGCTGCCGTTGAACACACACGTACGGGGGCCGGGATAGGGGAATACACACTTTTTTGTTGTGTTCCCTGGGGTGTGTGCATCGGTCTCAAAGGGCACCTAGTCCATTGACCACGATACTTCCTTGCTATTCCGCACGTCTCGAACGGGGGAAAGCTGGTAAAAGTGGTTTTACCGAGGATCGCGCAAACGGAGGGGCTTGCGGGGCGGGCAGGAAGGAGCAGGGAAGAAGGAGCTTCCACTGCTGCTGAGATGGTGGCGTTTAACGCATCTCTGGGTGGTACACACCTTTACGCCACAGGTACCATGAACCGTTTTCCAGTCGACAACACTACATGAAAACTATATAGACAAAGGTAGGGTGCACCGTGGATTTTTCCGAACCAGCGGCAACGTGATGGCCCATGACGCGGCTGCAGATGGACTTTTCACGAGAAGGAGTACTGAAATTCTGGTAAAATAGGTATCTAACACAGGTGGAGGGACGCCTAGCTCTGGCAAGTGTACCAAGATTGACGGTGTACGAAAGTTTGTCAGTAGGTGACAGTTTGTCGTGGTTGAGAAACGATATTGATGGAGTGAGATACGGAAAACCGCGGAGTAGAAACCATGACCTCGGATCGGATCACAGTTCTTGTGGCAAAACGGCGAAAGCATACAATAGGGTATCGCGGGTGCAGAAAAGTTGCGCGCGACGGCTGTTGCTATCTGCTGTCACCTTTAGGCCCGAGGGTGGTCTTGACAAGGTCTGCAATGGCGATGGCGCCCACGAAGGAGCTCAGGCGAGCGTTGTCGCCCTTGTCCACCTGGGCGTTGTCGTTGAGCACGGCCTATAGCGGAGAAACACACATATACAGAAGGGCGAGAAAGAGAGACAAAGGAATATATTGATCAAGTATTGTGGAATAATACCTGTGCGCCTGATTTCGCAGGCGTGAGTAACGCACTGACAAAATCGTTTGTGCTACTACGCTCACTGCTTGTTGAGAAGATAGAATCCCCAGCTCCAGCTGCAGCTCGATTGCAAAGTTGCGAACAGCACTACCGGAGTAAGACTACACAGGGAAGAGAAATTCAAAGTTCGTTCAGCTTTCAAATTGCCGGTCCACTGAGAGGCTGTGTAGACAATGCCAGAATCAACCGGCATTTCACACGGCAGCAGCAGCACACGCAAAACAGCAAGGCCTTTCGCCTCTCTGAACAGCAGTTGTGGCATCAAGTCTCTAGTTAGGATCAATCCTTAACACGCACCGCCCGGCAATGGCTACACAACGCGGCGACGAAGCCGCCGACAGCAGTCGGAGGGCAGCGTGTTCTGTCAGAAAGTCAGCAGATAGCATTGACGCCGGAACCCCGATGACTTCACACCAGAGCCAACGAGACACCCTCCACTGAGTGGTGGTGAGGGCCGACGTGTGTCAGGCGCTGAGATCCTACTGCTCTAGATAATTGTGCTACAAACGGCTTGTTGTTCGCTGCTGCCGGGGTGCTGCTGCTGCTGCTGCTGCTGCTGCTGCTGCTGCTGCTGCTGCTGCTGCGTCGTGATCCGTTCAAAAGATTTTTACGGCTGCCGCGAGCATCACACGCCTCGATGCCGACAGGATTGACGGCGACGGGAACACGACCAGACTCACCTCAGTCGCCATGATTGCGCAAGATTCTTGGCTTTGCAGCGAGGATGTGCTGTGTGTGTAGCCTAGAGAGCGGTGGGTTGGCGGGTGGTGGACGCCGAGGGGGCACGCAAAGAGCGCAGCATCGAAAAACATCATCCCCACCATATCAGAAGCTCCCAGCAAGGTGCCCCCCGCCCGAAGAGATTTGCTGCTATGTAGGCCTCTACTACACAACCCCCCCCTAAACCCTAACCCTAACCCACACCCACGGGCCAAGCTAGGTTGTTGTGCAGTGCGTAGGCCTAGGTCGCTGTACCGAACTGTTGGAGCGCGCTTCGCGCTCGCCAGCTCTGGCGTATACATGCATATACGCCTCGTGCCGAAGAGAGGGATCTTGGATCTTTGGATCTTATAGGATGCAAATCTCTTGTACATCACATGCATTAGTCTTGTGTACATAGTCCAGCTCTCTTGCTTAATCTTGAACCATGCGTGCGCCAACACAGAGCCATACCTCCTCCTCTTTGCACCATCCCGATTCGAACACGCCCACACCTACCTCATATTTGGGATTTCTGATGTATGCGTGCCGTTTGTTTCGTCCTTCCTGCATCCTGCATGTCACGACAAAAAGACCTATGATCATGAGTACACGCGCTCCCCCGCCCCCCCCCATCCGCGCCCAAGCGTGATTATGCACATTGCAAGCCCGGGACTCCCCGAAGCGGCCCTCCGCCACCTCTTCTTCCAAGCGGCCAGAACAGGAGCGCCACGGCCATCCTCCTTGCCGGCTGCTCGGGCGGGAGGAGACGCCGGCGTGGTGTTGTTTTCGCCTCTTGTCTACGGTACAGTCTATACAGTAGCTGTAGATGGTCAGCATCCGGCTACTTCACCCTGCTCTACCACCCCCGTACAGATATGCTCGGGGCCGCGGCCTGTAGGAGGTAGGGGAAGGGGGGGGTGGACAGCAACACCCCAACACAAATTAATAATGCTGCTGCACGTCAACGATGAATGAAGATCTGAAACGGTTACGTTTTGGTCGCTGTGGAAATGGATGAAACACTTACAATAGAGTAGTTCTAAAGAGCATCTCAGCAGTAGATCGAAAACGCGACCGCCTTTCACATTACTGTTGTAATGCACAATGAGATGGACGGCGAACACAACAAGAGCGGGAACCGAGGGGTACGACATTATACGCACGTGTCCGTGCTCTTGATCAACGATAGCAGGGTGCGGTGGTGAGATGATGCACGCGATGAAAAAAAAACGTCGATGGACAGCGCCTACAAGAAAAGAGAGCAGCTGCCATCCGGAGTGCAATTGATCGAGTTATTATAGGCAGATATCGAGAGTTCACATTTTCCCCATACGACAAGACGTGAAGACTAGTCGGGGTATGTCCGAGACTTCGACCATTTAAGTAAATAAAGAAAACACTTAGTAGTACATTGGGCTGCGCTTGAATACCCGCCCGTCGTGTGGGAGCTAAAACCATCCACCACAAAAAAAAAAAATGTACAGACCTTAAACAGAGCCTCGTGAGCACAAGACGAGGAGCCCCTGAGTAGTAGCTCACACGCACCCTAAAAACCCTTCCTCCCGCTTACGACGGGGACTGGAACCGCCATGCTGGAGAGAGGCGGCCCAGTCAGCTCGCGTGAACGGCCTTCACAGACAAGAACATCATTGCAATCTGCATTGTACCCGCCCTTTCCTCGCAACAACACCCTCCTGAAGTCGAAACCGAACAAAAAACAAGACAAAAAAAACAGCCGTCTTCCTCCCCCACCGCTCTTTCACCCCCAAGTCAAGTCCACTCTCTGCTGCTGGTCTTTTGCAAAGAAAGAAAATCCAACAGCACGTGATCGGAAAAACAAAATGTACTAGTAAAAAAATTGGATGTAGAAGACGTTCATGCGTGCCTTCACTCCACGATCATCCTTCTCCCACCACCAAAATGAGCGTGAAAACACCGAAGACTATGACGTGTGTACCTAAGACAACGAGCAAAATGTTCAGGGTGCAGATCCCCTCTGTTTCTTCGGTCTCTGGGGCTTGGCCGTCTCCCGCGGGCGGAAGGACGTGTGCCTCGCACACCTGAGTCTGATTGTTCATGTTTACAGTGGGCAGTGGATAGGGTGTGGGGTCAAGGTAGTTGTTCGCCGTGGAGTGGAAGGGGTGCGGATAGGTAGACATGGATAGACCTACGAGTGAGGGACAGGATGGCGGCGGGACGTGGCAATAGTGATTGTGGGGGTGGGGGGCGGAGGGAGTCAATCTTTCTAGGGCAAGAAGGGCGCGGGATGGACTTGTCTCTCTCGGTTTGGTTTTTACTTAGGTCCATTTACTCAAAGGAGCCCCTCGAAACAGAGCAGTTGCATTTCCACTCGAGATGCCTCACAAACAGTCGAGATTGTTGCAAAACAGTTGTTTCCAACACAGTTTTGGCCGCAGTGCATGGTCGTGCTAGACAAACGCCAAACAGGAAACAACAGCACGAGCCCACAAGTTTTGCATCCATCCGATCCGTGTATTCGTATGCGTATACTGAAATCACGAGTCTTTCGGTGCGGTCGTCACTCCAATGGCACACACCAGCCAGCCATCGAGCCCCCTCTACCCGACCCGACCCGACCCAACTCTCGGTTTCAACGACTGATCTCCGTGATTGTGCGTCTGTCTGTCCACGTGTGTGTGGACGTGTTTGCGTGCCCCCCATCCATCTTCTTGTGCGGGTCAGGCTGAAGCACAGCGCGGAGTTCAAATGAACGCCGCACGCGATGAGATGCTGCACAAGGAGGCTGACGCCAAGAGAAGACCGTAGCGGATACGGTCTTCTCTTGGCGTCAGTCTCCTTGTTCAGCAATATATCGTCGCCTGCGTTGGTTTAAACTCCGCGCTGTGCTTCAGCCTGACCCATAAGGGAAGATGGATGGGGGGCACGCAAACACGTCGACACACACGTGGACAGGAAAGCAGAAGGGAGAGAGAACGCATTACAGTGCGGAAAATCTTGGGGGCCTGATGCTTGAGTGGTTAGTTGTCGCGAAACTCCGCAACATCTCCACGAAATATTAGGTGGAGAAAATGCCCATTGCTTTCTCTCAGGTCCGGCCGGTGGAAACAAACGCGTCCATCCAGATGTTTCAAAGGACCGGTACTTGAAAATACCATATGCGGGCGCTTGACCAAGCGAGTCATGCACTTCAATACAAAGTGAATACAATCACCAGATGAGAACTTCGTGCTGCCATGCCGTGTTGATACCTTCTCACAGCACACCCACGATCGGACCCAACTCCCGCCCCACTGCAGAAGTACCCACCTCCGCCTCCAGCTCACGAACTTGTTCTCGGAGCCGCTTCACCTCCTGTCCCAGCTCATCGGTCAGCGTGTCCTTGTCGGCGACGACGCTTGCTTCTGCCGTAATTCCCGACGGTTGTTGCTCGGGTGTCTCCTGGAAACCAGGGGCATGGCGAGCTCCGGTGGGCGAACGAAGGTCGGATTCCTCTGCCACCCCCAGCGTTCGGCCAGCGGTGGTTTCGGTCAGAGACACAACGGGATGGTCGGGCTGGAGCTGCTGCTGCTCCTGCTGCTGCTGCTGCTGCTGCTCTTGGAGCTGTCCCTGGAGCTGCTGCACGGTCCTCTCGGCCCGCTCAGCTCGCTCGAGAGCCGCCGCCGCCTCGCCTTCCTTCACGTCGACCGTTGAGAGCTCCGCTTCAAGCGAGGCAACGGTCGAGGGCAACGCCGTTACCTCTAGCTTGGTAGACTTTACCTCGCCTTCAGCTCTCGAATCATTTCGACCTTTTCAGCCGCAGCCTTGCCCTACCCAAGAAGAGGAGTGCGTCCGCCATTCATGCACCAAGCAAAGCACCGGCGCATCAAACGACGAAGAATGAATTGGAACGAGGTGGGTGTTTCCAAGTCAGTGGCAACAGGCGAGACGGAAAGAAGGCGAGAGAGTCTCGTTATGTGTGAATTGAGAGCATTTCAATTGTGGAGGCTTGAGAGACGCCCTCATCACGCTCTGCACGTTTTACAAGAATCATAGAGAACATTGGAGCACAACAAAGTGTGGTAGGTAAGGATGACACGTATGCTCGTGGACGTTCGCCAACCCGTCGCATGGGGTCCGTCACGAAGACAAAAAGAATGTGGGATCCACGGCCGGGTTTTCAGAGAGAGGTACACACAATGCCGGCGGCCACCCGGTATATTACGGTGACCAGTAATCCCCCGTGCATATCCAGATTTGCGTCTGTTGAGTTCTTCGTGTGAGGCACGTGGTGCACAGCCTTAGCATGCATGGTGCATGCAGGGGATTCAATGGTAAGGGGGAATACTCCCACACAACAACGCTACTAGTAGTGAAGCAAATATCGTGTCACCTCCAGCTTTGCAGCCACGCGCGTACTCCAGGCTTGGAGTGTGGAAGGAGGCGTTTCCCTGCGGGCGACAAGTAACACGGATCGCGGCAGTATATGCGAAGAAAAACGTCCGACAACAAGAAACAGCGCGTAAGTATGCAAGCAACCGCCAATTGACTGGCATGCTTACGATAATGCTGCCCTCCAAGCACGGCCAAACATGACAATGTACGGCGAAACATTACCCCTCGTGGGATCACGAATCAGGTGGTACATACGCTCCGTACGTGCGCGATAATTAGTATTAGAATAGCGTCACGTGAAATCTTCGGGTGTTTTCCAGGGGACGGGGGGCGGGGGCGGGACGGAATATCGTGAACGACCGCAGTATTGGTGGGTGCGAGACTGTCGTTCAATGTTGTGGTTCGGAGCCATAGCTACCCTTGAGCAGTGCTTAGTGAACGCTGGGCGGCTTCTTTCCTCCCTCTAACGTTTAGGCGAACAACAACCCCGCTGCACGACAGCACGTTGCAATACCCTCTGCGAACCTACACACCAAGTTGTCGACGGGGACCATGAATTACATGAAGAGCGGGGTCGGGGCGATACCCACCCCCCCGTCGACCTAGCATGCACTGCGCCAAATACACCCACACAGGAGAATTTTTAAACTACGCACCAGATAGCGTCGACACCCGTCTCCTTAGCGTCGTTGGCGGCGAGAGCAGCAGAGGCGCGGTCCACAAGTGTCCCAGAGACACCAATGTAGTTGGCTTTCTCGAGGACAAAGGTCGCGGTCGGGAAGTCGTGCTCTTGGTCGACCTTGTTGTCGACCTTCTCATACGCGAAGTCGATGAGCTTTTGGACTGTTGTCGGTCTGAGCAAGACCTTCAGGAGGTACTTGCAGTGGCTCTCATCCTAGTACAGCGCGATCGCAAAGCAAGGCATCGCGGCGGAGTGAATGTGGAAGGATTTGCACGGGGGGAGGGGGTGCGCGTGCGTAGAGGTACAGACGTTGTCGTTGCTCTTGCCATTGCTGTTGTCATGAACGATATTTTTTTTTAACACCATGGCTGCCTCTGTTTTCATTGGTCGGACCAGGTAGACGAACTCATCATACCAAGCGGGCCACATGCCGCCTCTGCTAGTTAGTTTTACGCATGATTCGCTAAAAGCAGAGCTATCAGGCGGTATACTGGATACGAACAGGGGAGACGTCAGTCACTCGGACAAACTTCCGTAGTGCATGGTAAATCGAACCTAAACTCAAGCCGACCGACAACAGACTACGTGCGCAATTGCCGCACGAAATAGGAACATCGATCGACGTGGTGGAAACACGACGAATAAATGGCGAAGACACGAGCCGTCTTCAATTCTGCCACGATTTGCTCTTAACCCCGCGATCTCTCGCTGTTGGGGAAGGATCCAGTGGTACTGTTTTGTGTTCGAGCTTGCTGATGTGGCCTTAAACCACAGGTCGTCGTAAAATCGCAGACGCCAAGCCTGTGGCGAAACCGACTCGTGAGTGATGCCGGTGCTATACATGGATTTACTTGCCGCCTCTAGGCAAGCTACACGCCAGCGAGAGAGTTAAGGGGGGACTACGTACCCCAATGTGCATTGAGAGAGTCGAC
>FN649733.1:2718914-2748510 GCA_000310025.1 Ectocarpus siliculosus
CATTGACCTCGCATCCCTACAAAGCCGGGACGGAGCACGCCGGGTTCTCACCGGACCAGGCTCATAGTCGAAGGGGGGGGGGGTTAAACCAGGAACGAATGCGGGAGAACCACGCCCCCGTGACATATTCAAGAGAGGGACGAGGGTCAGGGGGGGCGGGGCAATCGTGCCGGGTGGGCGGGTAAATCATCCCCTCATTCCATACGCCCCCGAGTAGCACGAGAACACCAAAAATACCGCTTCTGCGATGTCGAACCAGGGCAAGGGCTAAGAGCTGGGTAGGGTCTACCGGACAAGCACTAATTGTTTCAACCCCCCCATCGTTCGCGGGTCGACAATAAGTAATAGTTGTGACGCATTAAGGTCCAAAATTCACGAATGTGAAAAACAGTGAGCGCGGAGAACGCCGTACGAACAGAGTACGGAGGTCATTTTTATTCATATAGTCACTTTCTTTCAGGGAAGAGGGTGCTTGCACTCTTCTCGCATTAAAATTCGAAGACAAGCACCGCAGGAGGGGTGAGTAGGGGAGCCTCAGGGGGAGAAAACATTCTGTGTGGCCACAGATTGGAGCGCCTACCCTGTGAGCACTGGTTTAAGGTGACGCAAAAAGAAAAAAAGCAACCAACTCGAAGTTCGCCTGACGTTTGGCGAAAGTAGGAATGAGAGCGGGTACCCCAGCTGGGGGAGGATCTGGTTCAAAGCATACTACTGTACGTAGACTACTGTATGGAGCAGAAGTTGTTCCTTGCCCGGATATGGCCCCGTATCGCGCGTGTTCAATGCTAGTACACGCATTCGGAACCTTGCTCTTTTGAATCGACTAACGGGAATGTTTGGACTTTCTGAATGTCTTATTGAAAAACACGCACTCTTCGGAGGGATACGTATGATGACGATGCACAAAACTCCGATCTCGACGTTCCTCGTCGTTCAGTTGCCTTCGCCTGCTGTTCGCGCATGGTTGCGAGGGCCTTCTTGACGGAACCCACGGGGTGCTGCTGCGAGAGTGCGGCAAGCTTCTCGGCGATGGCCTTCATCGCAACGTCGTCCCCCTGCATGCGCGGGTGTCACAACGGCAGCACAGCAGTTGCGTTTTGTCGCTCGCAAGGGTAAGAAAGAGCACGGGAGCCTTAGGTAGTCCTTTCGAATGATATTAAACAGCGAAAATAGTTGGTGGAGACAACAGAACCGACGAGTGCAAGAAGGACAAAGCGAGAACAGCAACAACAAATTGAAGAAACACACCCACTGCAGCGATAACACCGAGCAGGAACAGCAAATACAAGCGTTGAGTGTCGAGCAACACACGATTAACGTTTTAAGCCCCTCTCCCTTCCGTAGATAGAACATGCCGGTAGTCTTACTACTCAGTCCCTTTGCACCCAGTCTCTCGCCTCAAGGTTCAGATGTCCGCCAAAACAAACTCCACTGCTTTCATTGTGACTTCGACGAAGAAGTGCCATTTTCCTACAGCGCCCTCCAGAGTATCTCTTCTCTCATCTTCACGGGTGCTTCGGGCGTTCCTGTGTTTTCGTCATCGCTCCCCTCAGCCTGAGCCGCAGTGCTCGCTGTGTCTGGTGCTCCTCCTGCTCCCCCGTCACCGGTCTCCAGGTGAACACAGGACCCGATCGCGCAGCCTCCGCGAGGGTCGAACCACTTCCTCTTCACGAGAAGCGAAGTGGAACCTTCGGGACACGCCTCGGCGACCTTGGCGCACTTGGTGTCCTCCAGGAGGGCTGCCTGTTGCTGGAACATAACCTCGACAGGGTTCGAACCCTAGGCGAGGGCGTCCCTCCCGTCGTCGACCTTCTTACCGATGTAGCCGTTAGAGTCGGTCTCGTTGATGAGGACGGCGAGAGCGTTGATTGAGGTCGCGGTCTTCCGTCTCCTGCTTGAGGATACGTGCGATGTCCCTCCTGTTGAGCTTGCGCCCCTGGCAGGTGGGGTGTGTTTCGTGGAAAGAGGGAAAATGGGAAGAAGGATAGTGGGGGGCTTGTCTTGTCAGCATGTTCTCTCTCGCGGGCGGCCTTGGTTTGTGTGTTTGTGTAGCCGTTGTATTCTTGTTTGTGGTGCGTGTGCCAGAGAGCATCGGAAAAGCGTCCGCTTGGAAGTCTCGGCTGCAGGCCTTCTTGCCGTGATAGGAAGGCCGTTGGTCCGACCTCGGCATTCTTTCGCAGCGAACATCATCCTGAACCCACCCAAACATTCTATGGTACGGAGATCGTACTCTATTTTTCTCTCTCCCCCATGCTATATCTCCCTCACTTTTCTTCTCTAAAACGCGGGTGGGGGACAAGAAACAAAAAAAAAAAGTGTGTAACGCTGTGGCGAAGCGGCAGTCTACGTGTGACTGGACTGCAAGAGGACTTGCCACATCGATCGGGTGTCTCAAAAGCGAGATGGCAACGTGTGTACCTGGTATCTCTCTGCTGTGCACAACTCGAGAAAAACTACAGCCAGTACATGAGGTTACACAAAAACAAGCACTCCCTATCGGCCGATAGAACGTGTCGCTTCTTACCGCGTTGTATGCCCTCTGCCGTTCGTCGAAAAATTCCCGGAGCGTAGTAAGCCCGGGCTCCTGCTGCTCCCGGAGCTGAGCCATGAGCACCGAGCTTACTGCCTCGTGCAGCGCTTCTTCGTCTCCGCCCTATGGACGTCGTTTCGGCGCAACGAGCAGCGAGAACCAGAAAGCACCACCAGATGAACCGTTTGCATATCTTACATTTCTATTGGCACCTCTCGCTTGCTTGGTTCCGCGTTGCGCAGCGTGTACCAGCATATTGTTCACGTTTGTATCCATGGCGTAACTAACTGCGATTGATTGAGATCGCCCGCAATCATGGCCAGATCAAGGCGATGCCCTCTTGGTTTACATTGAACTTGTCCGCCATATCCTGTTTTAGAGGTAAACACAACATCCGTTGCATGTGCCATTTGTTTCACTCTTGATCTTGCTGTCTATTTTTAACCAGAAGAAAAGTCCCTCCAACAGGCAGCAGGTACTGTAGATACAGTTGGCCCGAGGGGAGCCGATGAGCGACAATAAATAACAGAGGGGAGCTCAAAGAGTGGGCTGACTGGGAGGGGTAGGGGGATATTGCACTTGTTCCATGGAGGTTCCGTTTGCGCGCGAGAATCGTGTGTGTGCGCAGACGGCACTTTCTGGAACAAAGTATCTTTGGACAGCTGAAGATGGAGATGTGAGGATACATTGACCATGTACAGCAGTAGACTGTCTGATACCGTTTGCCATTACTCGTGTATTTTGTGGGGGGGCGAAAGAAATGGGTCGCGCCTCATGCATCGGCCCATTGCTGGTATTTCCGCACCGCGGTTTCGAAGACAGTTCCTCGCCACACCAGTCTAACTTGGCGCCGACCACGGCGTTAGTTTCTCGAATGTCGAGTAGACACTAACAGCGCCTGGGTTTTGGGGAACCAAAGCATCAGCTGGTCGAGCAGTATCTCCCGATGTGATGTTTCCGAACGGCTGCATTCAACGGTGCAATAGCTCCGCCACGCACGTTGTGTTGTTCATGGTGTGTGTGTGCACAACAAACTCTACTCCGTCAGGCATCGATGATCGCGAACATGGCTTTACTAGTGTAGTCGCATTGGCCACCTAAATCGCTTCGGTCGCATGGTTGGAATCAATCTACTGTAGGTGAAAGATACTCGGGAATGTTCTCATAATATTTGGTCCATGTCTCGAACGATGCATAGCGGTGAGAGCGCAGTGTCAAGTTCGAACTACATGCCTCTCCCCTCCCCCAACACGGTTAGGATGGTAGGAGTACCTGTGTTTCTCATCACGACTGGCGTAGTGTGTAGCAACATCGGGAATTCTCCTTGTTTGGGCCTTCGAAAAATTACGCCATTCATAAAGCTTCTTCCAAATGGACCCATGACGCGGGCGGGGAAATTGTGGGCAAATGCCTCGGGTTGGCATTGTCATGTGCTTGCCGGTCAGCTTGCTCGTGAACATCGGATGCGCGCCAAATAATTGACGCTCGACGATATCTGCATAGACAACCACGGTGACTTTATTCCTATCCTATGATGAAGCCACATGCTGTACGGTCCCATTGTTTTTCTACCATGGGCCGCGCCGTAAGCCGAGCCGCAAGAAGGAATTCGACGTGGCGCCGCGTAACCCCCCCCCGAAAAACAAACAAGCAAACAAACAAACGATACCACGCCTCGCGCGTCGCTTGATCCCATGCAACCTGTCCCGGCTACGTTCGGATGCCCACGAGCTTTGGAAACCCGGGCTCCACGATAGCGCAGCCCTGTCGCTTTCCTTCCGTTGTTTCTTTTTTATTTTATCTGCATCGTGCTTTTTGTCATGTTTCCCCGTGTAGTGAGATATCCCAGGCATCACGCGGATGATTTCGAGGGAACCTCAAAGATACAGCGGGAAGCAAGCAACGCCATGAAACCACCATACGGCGCGGGGGGCCGTGGCGATCAAGAAGGGCAAGGCAAACGACACTTGGCGCTTGATAGTGCACCACAGCTGACTATCGCCAATCGGTACTGCACGCCACCGCCGAGAGACAGACTAAGGTCTCTCTGAGGTAGCGCTTGCCGTTGTTCTTCTTGGTGGAGGAAATCCACCAAGGAACTCTTTGAGTCCTCCGATTTGGGGATTTTCTGGGCGGGCGGTGCGTCACGAAGGCTAACGGCTGAGCTGTGCCGTCTCGTTTCACGGTCAAATTGCGTGCAGGGTGCGTATCGTACAGTTCTGTGTTGGTAATATAAGCGTAATGCACGACATCGGACGACCCGACGGGTTGTACTGTTGTATCCCGAAGCAGATATCGCACGACTTCGAATTGGGTGTTTTCTGAAATGGGTAGTGCGTACCTTTGGGAGGCTCAACCGTCCGAGACTGCTACTGTGCAACAGTTTTGTCCCGTCTGGTGGTATTCGGAGGGAGATTTTGTGTTTTAGTCGCAGAGACACGTTAGGATACCGCAGAGGCTTTGTGCCGAACGGAACGTGTGGTACGGGGGAAGTCTCCCTCCGTAGGCCACAGAAATACTAATCAAGGCAATTCGAAAGAAAACAACGACATGAAAGTTTGTTGTCGAAGACCGAATAAACTGTAGTTTATTGTGCACGGAAGAATTCGGAACATCTCCCGGATCTAAGTTTGTATTTGGGCTCTTGATGTGCCGCCCTGGAGGCGTGTTGGTTGGGTTGTCTCGGTTTGGTTTTCTGTGATCTTA
This sequence comes from Ectocarpus siliculosus, assembly GCA_000310025.1. Lineage (NCBI taxonomy): Eukaryota > Phaeophyceae > Ectocarpales > Ectocarpaceae > Ectocarpus > Ectocarpus siliculosus. The sequence goes on from FN649733.1 coordinate 2,724,151, forward strand.
CAAAGAGAAAGGTCTCACGGAGTTCTCCTTCTCCTGCCTCGCTGCTCCTGCAGCAAGAGTTTGATAGACGCGTGTCTACTGGACCAAGGGCCACGTGTTGAGGAATGCACAGTGTGTATCAGCCCGTGTCGGAGGGTCACGCGGGAAGGAGGGCAGCAGCTAGCTACATCAAAGTTTGGACCTAGCTAGCAGAAATTCGTAGCTTTTCTCCCGCCCACTCACCCCTTTTCTTTCGAAGGTGGGGGATAGGAGATGTTACAAGTGAGGACTCACTTAGGAGAGGCCTCTTAATATTTCTGTGACTCGAAGTTTGTGCAACCGTTTGCCACGTAGAAGTATGGCGTACGTAGCATGTTTTCTGAATGGTAGTGCGTACCATTGGGAGGCTCAATCGTCCGAGACTGCTACTGTGCAACAGTTTTGTCCCGTCTGGTGGTATTCGGCCCCCCAGTAGTGATGACGTACCATTACAATGTATCGCTGGTTGGTGGCCATGTTTGCGTATTTGCTTGTTCGTTAGTGGTCTCTCCACCGTGTGCCTTGTTCTGCCTCTTACTTCTTGTTATTTTCGGCCTGGTCCCTTATTGTCCTCACTCTTTTTCATTTTATTTTCATTTTATTTTCTCTTCTCCTTACTGTTTCCATTTTTTTTATTTTTCTCTTTTTCTCTTTTTCTCTTTTTTCTCTGTTCCTCTCTTTTTTTCTCTCTTTTTCTGTGCCAGATGGCCTTGTCTCTGCTAGCGTTGTGAAGTACCAAGATTGAACCAAGGGGGTGCACCTCTTTCTTTCCGGCCCATGATAGATAGTGACTCCTAGTCTCAGTTGATACCTCGCATAGCGCGCAGAGGGAGTGGAGGATTCCAGAATATCTGTCGTTGATTTCTATTGACTTGCGGACCCCTCGGGGCCAGTTTATTTGAGTGTACCTTGTTAGGGTAAGTTAACCTGTGGCCACGGGAATCGACCGCGTCGAGTGTTGGATCAGTTTACGACATACATACGAAGGTACTGGGTAGAGAGAGATCGGAACGGTTTTTAAATTGAAGACAATAACAACAACAACAACAACAATTCGGAGGGAGATTCTGTGTTTTAGTAGCAGAGACACGTTAGGATACCGCAGAGGCTTTGTGCCGAACGGAACGTGTGGTACGGGGGAAGTTTCCCTCCGTAGGCCACATAAATACTAATCAAGGCAATTTGAAAGAAAACAAAAAACTGTCATATTAAGAAAAAAAAAAAAAATGGTGATTGGCTATTTTGGTACACGTTTTTCTTCTCTCAGGATCGCTTGCTTTTTTGGCGGGGTGTGAAAGAGAGAGAAGACAAGGGGCGGTGACTGGAACACGGATGGATCCATGAAAACAATAAAAGTTCCAAGCTGGTTGCCCGTACTAGCTCTAAGTTGGGCGGCGCGGCATCCCACTAGCAAGGAGGCTTGGAGCGCACGGTAGATCCAGACGGCACTGCTGCTATAGGGTATCCACACACAAAAACACGTGCCACACAACAACCGATGCAAACCAAATTATGAGGGCGCTCTCACCGTCATGGCCTCCTGCAGGCCCCCAGGCACCGGTGCGCACCCGACGGGGATGCACCCACCGAGGACATTCCTCTTGAGAAGCATAATTTGGCCCTCCGGGCATGCCTGCTGCAGGGCATTACACCTTGCGGTGTGGACAAGGTCGATCATGTGGGACATGATCTTGTCGTCCGCCGGCAACGCTGAAGCTGATGGGGCTGCCAATGCAGCCAAGAGTACAATGAAAAAGCCCTGAGGGAACCCATGTCTGGTGCCAAGTGGTTTGACCTGTCGCTACAGCAGCAGATCTATCCCTGTTGCCTCCGAAGAGCCACAAGCAAGGTCGGAGGTGTGCCGTGGATTGCGCGGGCAGCGGGGGGTTCGTCGGCTGCGGGTTGGGAGGGGGGCGCGGAATTTGTTTCTCCGAAGAGTTACAGGTTATACCGAAGTTTGGGGCGGTTCAGGCTTCAGTGGCCTTTCGGATGAGTCAAGGACTTGAAAACGGACTCAACTAGCCCGCAGCCAGCAGGTCTCACTGCGTCCTCGTTGCAAAGACGCTAGCACATCCCCTCAGAGAGTTTACCCAGGGTGGGTCGAGTCTCTCTGTGATGGTGTGTCGGCCCGGTGAAAGGGCGTGTAACCGTCAACCGTCAAATGCCTGGACGCAGTAGCTAAACGCTAACGTAGGAGGCAGTTCTGTAGGAGGAACTCGAGGCCGTGGTCACACAGAAGGATTCCTTCCCCTGAGCCCCCCTGTCAACCCCTCCTGCGGTGCTTGCCTTCGATTTTTGACGCGAGAAGAGTGCAGCACTCTCTCCCTGAGAGTGTATACACCACAGATAAGTAGATGTTGGACAGGAACGGAAACGAGAGACAAAAACTCACTTTGAATAAAAGACCGCTTTCGCCGGGGTTCGAACCCCTTGCCCTGGTCGTTACGGGAGAATGTTGCGAGGATACCAATTAGACTACAGGGATGCATAGGGCAATTTGGAAAGTCTTACGCATACACTACGATATACTTTTTACTTGACAAGGTGAGCGACAAGTCCTTGCCATCTGGCCACCGAACTGCTCGTAAATCGGTGGCGTGGTAATTCTGAGACACGAGCAAACAAAAACAAAGGACAACCTGACTACCGCTATGCACACCAAGACACATCAACCTCTCGCCAAACCAACATGCCAACTCCTCCCCAGGTCCCGTCCAGCTCTGTCTGTCTCCGAAGCAGAATTGCTCGAAAGACAAGGTCGACTGGTGGAACACGCCGCAGCCCAGCAAAGATCAAACGAAGCACACTTGCAAAAAAATAAGCTCGTCAACATCGTCGACTTTGATGAGAACAGAAACCAACGAATCAAAGAACTAAGAAATATACTTCATAAATTACACGTACACATCTCGTCGGTGTTATTAGTTGTACCGGGGCATGCTGCGCACGGTGATCGTACTCGAAGACCCCAAGATCTTGGCATGGACCCAACTGTCATGCGCCCGCAAGTCGCAGCGTTGGACAATCCTATCCAACAATACTCGAGACACACACAACACCCCGTAGTTTCGCCCGTTGCCTCGAAGAATATGCAAGAGAAACATAGGTATTTCACAGAGGTCACACCGATGTCATTACTGTACCACCACATCAACAAAATTTGGACAACAATCGTCTTTCCTCCACTCACTTCCACACTGCCTAGCCCTCTAACTCATCCATCTGGGTTCGGATGAACTGTCAAGGATCCTTACCGCCCCCCGTCTCCCTGACACCACAGAAAGCTTTCCCTCCCAATTACCCTTCCCCTCACCCCACATCTCAACGTCACATTCCTGTACCTAGCTCTACACGGTTGGCAAAACCAAACATGGTCATGTGCAAAGCAGTTGCACCGCACAGACCGCACAGCAGAGCACAGCAAGTAGGCAGTATTCCACAATCGCGGCGGTGTTGCAGAAATCACAACGCTTAAAGGTGCTGCATTGTGCGTACAGCAGTACACTCGAACATCTCAAAACCCTTGACCACACGGTGCACGGTATGAGTAAACACCGCGGGCACTGTCCACTAACCGAGCCTCACGGGAACGTTCCGAAATCCCGCGGGATCGTCCAATACAGCACTTGCAGCAACCCCTCGTCTCTGAGGAACTGCCCGGCCCACACGCGAAGCATGGCTGTCGAAACCCCGGGGATGCTTTCCCCTGCCCTGCCGTTCTTGTTGTTCGTGCGGTGATGTACCATAAAGTCTTCAAAATGGGTCGCAGGGAAAACCTGCACGTACAATACCCATTAGTAGTCAGTCGCGAGAAGAGAGGGGGTTCCGGCCGAGGGGGGGAAGGGGGGGGGGGGGTTACACTATTGGTGGCGTTTCTTGATTGGCGGTGAGTGCGACCGGAGTAGTGTCAGCATTGGAAGGGTAAGTCTACCACAGTGGTTGCATGAGCCTCGCGCAAGGGTTGCACACAGCCTTAGCCTCGGACTGACGTCAGGAGGGCGGCATGGTCAACAGCGGGTGAGGGCGGCGATAATTTACTGACTAGACTAGACCCCAAGCCGAATAATCACGTCGAAACGCCACACGGTCAAAGGACCGTGGACGTCTACAGCCAGAAAATGCCGGTGGCTCAGCAGCAACGCAGGTGACGTAGTTCGGTGAGAGGGGGGTGGGGGGGCGGGGGCTTGCTGTTGGACAGTTCCAATCAGAAGGAGGAAAGATACCGACCCATACGATCACGCAGGGCCAGACGATCGATCCAGCTCTTGCAAGCACACGATACTTCGCGTACTGATTCACATCGAATACACTGATGCCACTGAAACAAATTAGTTGCACGGAAAAATGCCGGTCGCTGAAGGCGAAAACCGTTCGTGCACGTGCACCATGCAACGGCTGTACCGGAATAAGGTCGACGCGCGCAAGAAAACAGCACGCGCCGCTGGTTAAACAAACGGTTGCTGCGTACCTGCAAAAAATACACCGCCGGAAGGCATTGTGTCGTGCGGCAAGAACGATCGAGGATTGTCATGCAACAGCTGGCGCTGTTCATCGGTTCCTTCATTCACGAATGGACGGGGATTAGGGTACAGCACCTTTATAAAACCGCACTCCGGAAGGAACATCTGTATGCTGCCGCTGTGCATCTCTGGTATGCCGTTCGCGGAAGATTCGTCGAATTCCAGGTAGTTGCACGCCTGGTTCGCCGCCATCTTTTTCAGCTGCTCTCTGGTCGCCATCCACATGCCCTGTAATGATGTTTGGCCACGCCGGGTCGTTACGAGTCATGATCGGACGATGCACGCACTGATGGGATTCTTACATACTCCAAGGAGAGAGGGAGCGAGAGGGGCGAGGAAGGGCAGTGGGGGAAGGGAGAGGTAGAGAAAAAAGGCAGCAAAAGAACAACCACAAGCAACAACGACAAGAGCCATCATCCCAACCTGTCATTGCCATCAACAGCAAAAATAGCAACACCACCACCACTACCACCAACAACAACAACAACAACAACAACAACAACAACAACAACGCAAGCATTACATAGCTCGCATATCGTAAACGCGCCCCCCCTCTTGATCCTTGTCCAGGGGTACAGTACCACACCTGGTTGTTGCCCGCTCTAGGCAGCACCTTGGACGGACTGAGGGACATGTAAGTGCCCGCTCCGTAAATCTTGATCGGGTTCAACCTGGTTTGTCGTAGCACATGCTTCAGTTGCCGTTTCAGGCGTTGCTTCTTCAAGGTGGTCGTTGTTTGGAGCCATCCCAAGACCGAAGAGGTCCATGGAATATATGCGTACAAAAAAAAATCAAGAAATCATATCATGAGACGAGCTTTCTGCAAGACTGGGTCGGTCAAGCTGGTTGGTTGGTGGTGGTGATGTTGGTACTGTCGCTGTTTCCTTTGGGAGGTGGTGGTGATAGTGCCGTGTTCGCCCAATCATCCACGAACTCGGGAAGGGGCGAGTTTCCATGCCACAGACGAGCCGACAAAATATTGGCTAATATGAAAAACAAAAACGGTCAAGAGAAAAACGTTCAAATGCGGAGGCACTTCCTCTTCCTGTACGGCCGGTTGGTTCTAAGTGACCACCAATATTAGACGTACGGGGCCGAACATCTAGCGTAGGATACTGACGAGAACAATGAGCCCATTCGCCGTCCCAACAACAACAACTATTCCCTGGTTGCTGGAGAGGGGGGAGGGGGGTGATTGGCAAACAACCTTCTTACTCTAAAGGGTCTCCTACTCGAGCCACCCATCCGTCCCCAACTACAAGAGCAATCGGTGGCCCCTTGCTGGGGTGGGCGGGCGTTTGCTTGGCACCAATTGGCACGCACAAAAACTCGCCTGCTTAACACGATCTCCCACTCGAACCACTCCCCCTCCCACTTGTCCTTCTCCTTGTCCTTCGTCCCCCCGGGCTCGACCCTCAAAAACCCCGGCACGAACACGTTCGGCCTACCACGAGACCCGCCCATTCCCCTGCACAAAGGGGGAGGGGAACAAAACGCCAGCGTTGGGAGGGGTGGGGGGAGGGGACAGGCGAGAGCTCCCTGCTGTGCCATACCGCATGGTCTTTGATGTCACTGCTGCAACTATCTGTCCGCGGAAGGTAGTCCCTACACACAACTATGGGCCACGCCCTTTGAAGTTTTTGTGCCGGTTCCTTTCTGCGCGAATCACTCCTTCCACCCTATCCCGAAGGACAGGGGGGCCGGCAGCACCCATGTCCGCACCCCTTGTACCATATAGAAACGCGGCCAGACACCTCAGGGCCGCAACCAAAGGCCACATTTTCTCGGTGCGGGATGCGCACTGACCGACCAATCACCAGCTGTCACTGCGTGGAGAAACTTGGGACTTTGATGCCCGGGAACGACACATGCTATGGTTGGAAAGTGAAGCTCCTTGATACCAACGCTTACGCCCTTCCCACGTTGATCACTCAAAATATTGAAACTATCGACTAACAACCGCTTTCGCACAGCTTGTGTGAACCGTCACCGATTCTACCGCCCCTGTTCCGATTAGTCGATCTCAGAAGTCAGCGTGTCTACGGGGGACTATTGATACTGCTGCTGTCGACGCAACCACCTCATCGCAACTACACCTTCTCTCACAATCTTTTTTCCAGGTTATCGCATTCCTCGCGGTACAGCAGGATGTGGTTGAGGGTAACGATCATGTCGTCCTCCACCTGCGACCGAAGAAACACATCAGGTACGGACGCGCGGCCCTCCGGGTCAGGAGTGTGGGTGACGGGCCTGGCCGTGAGGGGGTGAAACGAAACCAATTCCACCGAAGAGGGAGGAAGACGTGACGAGATATGTGTACCCTTGCTACCGAACTCATTTTCTTTGTTCAATGTTCAAACGAGGATGGTTCTGTTGTCTCACCCCCCGCCCGGCGGCGGGGCACAAGACGACGACAACGAAGAAGAAGACGAAGGGTGCCGAGAAGGGGGAAGGGGAATGAGATGGGCACTGGTTTGTTTCCGTCTAAACATGGAAAAGAATGGGCAGGCAAAGCTGATTCATCAGAAAACACACACACACACACACACACAGGAAATACCATGCAGTCATGTGTTGGGGACGGTGCTTGCGAAATGCCTCGCACATTTAGTGTAAGCAAAATACTTCAAGGGAGTGAAGGCGGTGGTGAGGAAGCAGTCCCCGCACTCTTAAGATAATGCTCACAAATCCACTCTGCTGTCGCTCCATGGGCGAAGCACACTTCCTCATGCTGCTTCCGTACAACCTGACGGACAACTGCAGGATATCCACCACCGCAATGTGCTCTATAAACGCAAACGCAAGTACGTCCCATCGGGCTCAAAACGTCTTGTGGTCCTCACGTTTCACACATCGACGTGCGTGGAACGCCTCTCGCCGACTTACCTGCATGAAAACGTCGAAGTCTTCCACCCTTGGCTTCATGTAGATGCGATGCTGAACAGACAAGAAGACAAGACCAAAGGGGGATGCAAAAATCAGCTAAAGCGCGCAACAAATAAATACGCTCTTACGCGTACTCCTCCGTGTCTCAGCTGCCAAGTACCACTTTCCAAAATTAAATGCTGAGCGGATGAAGCCGGAGGCGGGACCGGCGACGGGCTGTTTTTGGGTAAAAACTTCGATACTCTGAAACCCTGAAACAACAGATCGAGCGGGTGTTATCTCGCGACAGAAGCCTGCCGTTGTGGTGGCAGATGAAAACCAACAACAACCAGCAAAAACGATCAGACCTCGGCGATGCCGGGACAGCGGTGGATCGAACGAGAACCTTCACACCAAAAATTCGGCAAGGAGAGAGGTATGTATGTAAGTGGACCCAATTCAACAGGTAGGTATGATCGATGACACCGCAGGAGACACCCGGAGCGTGTTTGTTGGCGTCGATGCGAAAAGAAGCTACTTCCCTATTCCTGGCCGACGGTTTCAAACCGCCTACGCCGTGCATGGCAGTACTTGTAGGTGTCCGGTTGTTGGGGCGGTATAACTATTTAGTATTACGGACGAGAATTTTGAAACTATCCTTCAGATCAATGTACTCACGTCTGAGGCATAAAAAACATAATGCGGTGCCCCCCCTCCGTATGGCCGACTCATTTTCTGTCGGTTTCTCACTTCTCATGTCCGACTACATACCTCTGCAAGACAACAAGCATCCCCCCCCCCTTCCCACCGCGGATACAACGTCGTCGGTCACCTTGATCGCCAGGTTGTTCCGGACGGAGGGAGGGTGTTCCTCGGAAGAGTAAGGGACGAGTTCGCCGGTCCTCTGGCAGAAGAGGCGGTCTCGAATCAGGTCGGCGACCTCAGAGGTGTCCCAGGCGGCGATCAAGTGGACATGGGGTGAGAATCCCCCCTGTTTTGGTCGTGATGCAGGGGGGGGGGGTGTACTCATAGTCGTGCATGCCGTAGTCGTTAGACCATTGACCTCGCATCCCTACAAAGCCGGGACGGAGCACGCCGGGTTCTCACCGGACCAGGCTCTCACATCACCAAGCGCGAAGCGCCGTGAGGTATTCGGCGAGTCGCATGAAGGGTGAGCTGCATCCTGCTAAGGGTATTCGGCATCTTGTGCTTACTTCCTTGCGTACGGATGACAGCTGCGTATGACTTCATTTATTTTCTGGTGCTTTCACTTCCAGAGACAGTTGTAAGCACTGTGTAACTGCCTCGAGGATGCTTGACCATTTATGCAGGGGGGGGGGGTAACAAGCGTGACGGGGTGCAGAAAGAAACGGCCGGGGGTTGAGAAGAAACACGCGCGCGACGGGGTGTGCGTGGTGTCTCATGCCTTTTGTATACAAGATAGGAGGGAACACGGAAAAGAAGGCGCAGCACACACAAAAATAGTGATGCCTTGCTATCGAACGGCGTGTACCCGTACCCGCCTCCTTAATCATCTATCTGCCTGTCGAGCTTCTCTGACTTGTCCTTGTGTGCCAAGGGCCATGCCCAGCTCCTGCCTACACTTCTGTCATGTTCGAAGAAATGTCCTTGATCTAACCAGACCACCACGGCCAAGACGCCAGAAAAAAACATCCCCCGAACTTGTTCCGGGAAACAAAGAAAATCTGCTCCCGTTATGTACGCCATACGAAGACCTCGCGCACCTCGCAGGCCTCCTTCATCTCGTCCATCATCATGAGGATGTAGTCCAGCTTGTCCACCTTGCCGTCGTAGCCTAGCCCCAGCCTCTTCCGTCGGTCGTACGACGAGATCACGTACAGGATGCGCCCCGACTCGCCCCCCGTCGCCCCTGCTGCTTCCTCTGGCCCCTTACCGTAGGACCACTTGTAAACGAGCTCTCTCCTCCGCGTCGGCTCGATCGGGGGGACGTAAGTCCCGCGCCAAAGCTCCGCCCCGCGTTTCAATCGCCAGGCGCGCTCCGTCGCCGCCACTGACGACTGCTGTGCCCGCTCCTCCCCGGCGCCTGCCGTTCTCCTCTTCGTCGTGGTCCTTCGGGGTGTCCGTGCTGCTCGGTCGTCTTCGCGGAGCCCCCCGCTCGCCGACCTCGTCGAGTCGGCCTCCGAAACGGCTGCCCGTTTCTTCTTCCCCTCCGGCGGGAGAGTCGCCGCTTCTGTCGGCGCCGTTTGCGCCCCCTCCCCGCCCGCCTCGGGCGCCGCCCCCTGTCGCTTCAGACCCCTCCTCAAGCGTGGTCGCCTTGTTCCCGTCTCTGCACCGCCGCCAGCCGCGGTAGCGGTGGCAGAGGCGGCAACGACAGCGCGGGAAAAAAACACCTCGGCGTCACCCCTACCCTCCAGCCCCCGCCCCCCCGCGGAGGCCGGGGCTTCGCCTACCCTCGTCGAACCCTCGGAGTCCACAGCCACGGGGCTCCCTCCCTCGCCCTCTCCTGCTTCGCCCGCCACTCCTGCTTCTTCGGTTACACCGTCCGTCTTGCCCTGGGCTGCGTTGGCGTCCCCTATTCCCCCCTCGACACGGCCACCACTACGTGTGTCTACGCTGGCTACCCCTTCGCTGGACCGCATCTCTTCCGCCCGTTGCAGGAGCCACGCTTGGTGCCCGCGCTGAATTTTGCCGTAGTGCGGCGAGCGCCAGCCACTGTCGTCTCGAACACCCGCCCAGCCGACTGTGAGAGGTGGCGTTCATGCATCCGGTTTGGTAAGTTTAAGTCTTGTCGTACTTATTTGTTAGTGAGCTACTTCAGCATATTGGCTTGTTAAACAAGATGCGGAGTAACACTACCCGAATTCCGCGCGTAATTTAGTATGGCCTGTTCATTCACCGCAAACGCCCCGTTTGACTGTTGCGAAACGTTTGGGGAATGCAATCGTCCATGTCTGTCGACGTTTTTCGTTCCAGTTTCGGCTTATTTCGAAATGGAACAAATTATTGAACGTGGTTTTATAGCACGAATCCGAGGGCCAAACACACGTTATTTCGTTATTTCTGCATGGGCCATTGACAGCACAGCCGGACCTCTAGCTGAAATCACCGATCCAGGGTGCAATCCAAGCGTGCATGCGCTGTGCTACGGAGGAGTGTCCCACCCCTTCCTGTTCCCATATTTCCCTAGTGCGGGCCCCCCGCGCAGTTAGTTTCTCACCCTTGGATCGACCCTGGTTCGGTAGCCGCACTCCAGGCCTCAACCCGACCTCGCGTCCCCACGATTCCGGCCATGCCTGCCCCGCCTCTCCTCTTCCGCCAACAGCAGCAGCCCGGCTTTCCTGGAGAGGTCGGTGGCCACCGCTGCTGTCTTGGACCATGGGCAGGAGCGCCCGATTGCGAGGGTTGAGGGCGGTCAGGCCGAGGCCGACCAGCAGCAGCGATGCCGTCGCGGCGACGGCGGCTTGATTCGAACGTCTCCTCGCCATCTTGGAGTCTGGCGGGGGGATGGCGGGGTTGGCCGTCTCTGGTAGTGGGTAACACAAAACCGTGGTTGAAGTAAAAGACTGCGTTGTAAACCCCTGGAGCAATCCAAAGTGGTGCAGAACTCGCCCGCACTTGAGAACTCAATGGAGTAAAGAAATTGAGCCTCAAGAAAATTCAAATTTAAGACATTGAGCACAACTTGTGAGCTAGGTAACAACCCCTGCACTAAAACCTTACCGACCCCTCACATTTACGACAGATGGAACTTCATACCTTTTCTCTGCCTATGGACGTGTAGCAGATCAACTAGACTAGTTCTCATCGTATGGAAGGAACTACAGTATTCACCACGCTGTGACAACGGAACATTTAATAACAGTTATCCGTTGAGAGGGTCACCACACACACGCTGCCACAAAACCGTACTAAGTACAAAGCGCACCTCTCCTTCGTGTATGCCGAGAACTGTACCTACAAGATGTTTGTTTTGTACAATAGACAAGTTGGTGCCCAAGAGAGATTCGCGAGGAAGGCACGTAAGCCACTCGGGTGAAGAAAATTCCAGCGGCCACGACAGACCGCCGACAAGGCATATATTGTTCTTGGAGACAAGTTGGTGCCCAAAGCAAGAGAGATTCGCGAAGAAGGCACGTTAGCCACTCGGGTGAAGACTTTTCCAGCGGCCACGGTAGAACAAGGCATCATGATGTTGCATGTACACAGAGTGAGAGGGGATAACCCGGCTTGAAAATTGGTGAGGGTATGGAGTTGCAGATAACGATGTTATGCCAGTACACCTGTGCACATGCTCACCGATTGCTCCGAACATGCACGTTAGTGACGCGACCCACATGAATGCAGGAGGCAAACCACGCAACACACGGAGGTTACAAGGGACAGAGATTGGTGTCGGGGTAAATGCGCAGTCTTGAGTTCAGGAACCAAACCGTCTAGCGGTGTAGCAGTATGCACACCTAAATTATCCAGGACTACTTGTTGGAGGACCAGCAAGTGCCACCAGTTACTTGGCATTTTCGCATTCTCCAACCCTTAGGTGCCTGACTTCTTTTCCGTCTGCGGAACCTGCTCACAGCGGACAAGCAAGAAGTGTCTCAAGACAAAGATGTGCCGCTTGTCTCGAGCGTACGGCAAGCATGGGGCCCACACACACCTACCAGTCTACGCCGCCGGGGAAGCTATCCAACATCCCCTCGCCTCTTCTCCTCTTCCTGTCTTGCTGCAGCCCCTTCTCTCGCCGCTGCGCTCTACGCTCAGCACTAGACGGTCCGCATGCGGACCCGCACAGCGAATGGTCGCTTGGCCCCGGGTCTCGGGCTTCCAAAGTCGTCGGATGGTCCGATGCCCCACCGCGAAGTTCTCATTTTTGAATGTGGTTCTGAAAGCGTGTTGTTCCTTTTCGGCTTGAAACGGCTGAACGACGAAACGACGCCTCGACGAGACCGCCATTTGTACGCTGTCCTTTTTGGCACCATCGTGGGAATCGTCCGCTACCAAATCACGTAAATTGCCGAGTCTATGGCTCAAGGGAGCGCATACAGTTCTGTGAGACGCAATTGTTGTAAAAACAGAATAGTTGTTCAGGAACCTGGTCGATTTTTGCACAGCAAGACAGATGCGGAGGAGATAGACGGGTGCTTTGTCGTACTGCAATGATTGCACACCCACGCTGAAAGCTCGATTGCGTACTAAGAGCAGGGAAAAGAAAATCGGCAACAGACCCGTGCCAAGACAGCATGCCCGGAAGACGCTCATCCGCCGGCCGAGCTCGCGGCGCGCGCCGACAGAGCGCGTCCCAGATCCAATGGCGCCAAGCGTCCGCGACTCAAGTTGCGGAGACGGGAGGGCTTGAAGTATCGGGGGGCAACGGCTATATCGACCCGCTTAAGGCTATCGACAAACTCAAGAAACACGGGAAGGGACTGTGGGGGATGCAGGCTGTCGTCGCGTTTGGAATGTCTGCGATCGCCGTCATTACTGGTGAGAGAGAAAAGTATCGCTTGAAGTGCGCTCACGACGGCGCCGTCTTCGCACGGTCAGCGTGCTTTTCTGCCAAGCCAACACAACTTGTGAACCTTGTGAAGCTGTACTCAAAAAAGTCCCACCTTTTGCGAGTTGTACGTGGTTACATACTGCTGTAGGCACATAAGAAATTAAGTCGGAGATGAGTTTGAAGCTGTACTTTGCTTTTGGCGCTAATAAGATGGTCGGCACAACTAAAACATGTAGCGAGCTACATACATGTGGTCTAGTCTACACGGCAACATTTCTCGGTCGAGGCGGTGTTCGTTAGGGGCTTGCTTACTAACCTTGGCAACTGTTAGCGACATCGTTCATGTTTTCAATACAGACGTCAGGTACGGCATCACGTACTGGTACACCAACACGGCGGGTGGAGGAAAGCTACGTGAGATGCAGTACGTCTGGGCGTTCTTCAATACCATGTGCGCCATGTGCGGCGTTTGGGTATACCTGCTCTGGAACGAGGCCGTTGTTGGCGTCCACCGAGATCGAAGAGTTTTCAGACAGAAGGTGATTTTTCCTTACCTTCCATCAAGCTTGGAAATGCGTTTTCGTTTTCATTCTCATGCTACGAAATACTTCTATCCAAACACCAGGCTATGCATATAGTCTAAGAACGCATAGAAAATCCCTCGCGTGTGAAGCTGTCCAAATATTTTTACCATTCTAGTTGAGTTATGTAGTTCTTTAGAGTTGCAGTCATCTCGGGGTCATCAAGCAATCATGCGGGGTAAAAGCGTACTCAAGCTTTGCACGTATCGTGCGTGATCTTGCGAGTAAACGCACTTATCGGAGGTTACGCACCCATCCGAGTAATCGAATGGGATTAGGCAAAGAAGAAGCAAGAACGGCGTGATGTATTTCGATTCTACACAGGTATCGGTGTAATCGCACCTAGTCACGCTTAGGGAGTATGAATGCCTGCTACTGCCGCAAGTGGCTGCGTACCACTTTTGAAGCTATAACGGGTACTCGATAACATTTGCGTTTAGGTTGTGGCCGTGTTTTGTTACGGATCATATACCGTAGATCTTCTGGTACGGCTGGCACCAGTAAAGTCGCTGTAGTAGTATTCAGAATCGTACCTATGGGGATGATCCCACCAGGATTCCGTGCATTTTCTCACCACTGGGGGGGTGCTCGCCCCCTTCGGGGTTATGGCACGGGGGGGGGGGGGGTGTACTCATAGTCGTGCATGCCGTAGTCGTTAGACCATTGACCTCGCATCCCTACAAAGCCGGGACGGAGCACGCCGGGTTCTCACCGGACCAGGCTCTCACATCACCAAGCGCGAAGCGCCGTGAGGTATTTGGCGAGTCGCATGAAGGGTGAGCTGCATCCTGCTAAGGGTGTTCGGCATCTTGTGCTTACTTCCTTGCGTACGGATGACAGCTGCGTATGACTTAATTTATTTTCTGGTGCTTTCACTTCCAGAGACAGTTGTAAGCACTGTGTAACTGCCTCGAGGAAGCTTGACCATTTTAACACAACGTGGTGCGATCATCCCCCTTGCGCGGAGTGAGGGTTCTCGACCCCGCACAACATGATCTACTCGACCACCATTATGGTCACCGCCAAAAAAAAAAACGAGGTAAAAAAAAAAACGGTAACCTGGTTGTCGAGTTCACGAAGTGAATTGGCTTGTTTTACAACGTCGTTGCCAAGCGACGAAAACCCAATCCCGATGGCAAACACCGAGTGGGGGGCTTGTTTTACAACGTCGTTGCCAAGCGACGAAAACCCAAACCCCGATGGCAAACACCGGGGGGGGCGGCTTGTTTTACAACGTCGTTGCCAAGCGACGAAAACCCAACCCCGATGGCAAACACCGAGGGGGGGGGTTATGGCACGGGGGTGTGATAAAAAAGACGAAAAACATAAAAATATACATTATTATAAAAACGATCGCACCCGGTTCGTTCACTCGCAATATCCCGGTGTTCTCCCAGAACCAACGGCAGACAACAAGCTTGTTTGACCGTTTAGGAAACAGGACAACATATCTATCTGGCAGGTTGTTCGATATAATTATATCGCGAACGAATATCGAACGAGTTGGTTCGGAGTAAGTTCGGCTTGTTTCTCCAATTCTCAGGGTAATATGCGCTGGAGAACTCTAGCACTGAACTCGAAGAAATAGTTAATATTCCCACAGAGCACTGTAGTACATGCGAAACGACTTCATTCTTATACCCTATGAGCACGAGCGCAGTGCTTGTGCCGACTTGTTTGGTTAACACGATTCAGAGACACGTCATTCAGAAGTACAAGCTGTAGATGACAGCTTGATCCTACAAGTAGGGAGATGACAAAGGCGCGGGTCACTTGATGCTCTCGATCCACGATTGTGTTGAAAAGGGATGTTGTCGTGTCAAGATGTATTCTCAACCTCTTAGTTAGGGGACACGCAGATAGTCCTGATGTGAGATACTACCTTAGAAGTATACCTTCCTGTCATCCCACACCCTACTCTCTATAAAGTACACCAACTACGGTAACAGCGACACTCCATAACAAAGTGCTGTGCTTCATATACAACGCGCAAACCTGACTTCCGTGGTGACCAATATGTATGTGCTATTTTTGGGAAGAACGTGGATGCATTCCTTTCTTGAAGGCTGGACGTCGCTTGTTGAATCCTAAAACACTAAACCTCGTCAATCTGTCGTCGGAGTTCCAACGACATGTCTCCTGCAATTTCTCCCTTTCAGCTAAGCCGACCACGCCGGGTGAACGAAGTGATCGATCCGTCCGCCATCATCCGTTTTTGTTGTTTGTGTTGTCCGTCGAAACACCACCCACCCTCCCTCCCCCCATCACTGGATCTCTTCCGTGCACCAAGGTGCACATCTGGATGTCATACTTCACGTGGGCCTTCGGGTTATGGACTACGGCGGTTGTGTTCGTGAGCTTCCAAACTTACTCTTTCTCCGGTGAGCACACAAGGACGTACTGTAGTGATAAGGGTGCTCGCAGGCCGCAGCTATTGGCTTCTTCTGATGTATCGGTCGGGGATACAACATTTACTGCGATACCACACACACACACAGCTCACGTCTCTCGACTCATGTTTCCAGGCTGAGCGAGGGCCTTTTGCATCGTATGATCTGTTGTGTACATCTTACTAGTACGAGCAACAGGAGCCAACTGGCGTGCTCTGTTGTGTATTGTTCACAGGCACGCGCAACAGGAACCAACTTCCCCAGCAGCTTGCCTTCGCTGTTGATCAAACAGAACGCTGTTGCACGTGGTCAGCCCGAGGTCAAGATGCATTTCTTCGACCGCCTACGGACAAGTTGGTGTTCGGCCCCATTGTACTTTACGGTGCCGGTGATACTGCCAATACTCGTGTCCACGTTCAACCCAGCCTTGTCCCCTTCCCGCCACGCAGAACAAAACACGGTCCCAACAAACGCCACACCGTGTCAGAACCAACATCCTCCGTCCCCTGAATGCATCGATTTTATCTCACTCTCCCACCGCACTACTCCTTTACCCCACCCCTTTGTCGTTCTCACTACAAGCCAACTACCCGACGGATCTCACTTGCGCCTTCTTTGGAGCCGTGCTGTGCTGCGCGTTGTCCGACGTGTGGGCGCTGGGAAAGCTCTGCTCGCTAGGGACGTACGCGGCAAGACTCGAAGAAGAGTGGCGGCTTGCCCCTCACGAACCGACGGCGCCTCTTGCCATGGCCGATCCACTGCAAGAACTGTGAGCCCGCACCTGTTGAAGGGGGAAGGATGTGTCAGGGATGTTCGTCGTCACGTCGTCGCTTGCCTCCGTCACGTGGCGGCGTTCCTGATACTTTTGCTTGCGAACACGGGAACAGGGCGGAGTGAGGGAGCGTACGTTTCTTCCCTCGGCTTGTCTTTTCGACAAATCCCTGCTTCTTCGCCAAGAAACGCCGTCCAAATCCCTGTCGGAGAGAGGGCAGGCGACTAACACCCTTACCAACTCAACAGTGTGCGATCTCTTACGTAGCCCGCTATTCTTATAAACTCGTTGCTCCAAGAGCCATCTTGCTGATAAATTTGTGGTCTACATATACGGTACAACTGACACGGATTGGCGGAAATGTGATGTGCTTGCAGTGAAGAAGCAACGCCAGATATGGACGAGAGGGGCTACAGGAAAATAGAGCGAGAGAGGAGGAGGAGCAGCCTAGCCAAGGCGAAAGAGCGAAGAAAATCTAAGGCCGGTGAGTTTGGGAAGGCCACTGAGGCACATGCACAAAGAGGAAGGAATGGAGATACTAGAGAGAGACGCACTCACGGAGAACGAGAGGCAAGGAGAGAGACACGTACATACGATCAAAGAGAGAAACGGTGGGGAGGACCACGGGAGACAGGGAGAACAGCAAGTGGCGCGAAGCCTGCAGTACATAGCCAAAGAGTAGAGAGATTCTAACAAGAAATGAAACATCGAAAGACGGTGTGTCTCCCTCGACGAGCGGGCTCAATGTCGCCTACCTCCCAAGCATAACGCGCCTCGAAAGACTTGCGGCGTGGAAAAAGAACGCGGTCTTTGGGTAGGCCCTCGGGCGGTGAAACCACACGTGTGTGTGTTGCATATCACAAGTGTGTATCTGCATTTCCTGAACGTACGGACCTTGGGAGGCTTCTGCTCCCCGAACTAGGCCGTTGGCGGTGAATGTCGACATAGAGGAAAGAGAACGGGGACGCAAGAAAAGAACGCTGTTCCGTCCCGACCAAGAAGGGGTAGTCTTTCTGTGTGTTTATTTACTTTTCCTAAGATAACCTGATGAAGTTATCGTTGGATACGCTCATAGGTTGAAGGGCGGGCTCCATCGCTCCCGTTTGTCTAGGGGGGAGAAAACTGGATGTGTTCAGATCCAGCTGGCTTGCAGTAGCAGACATGCGGGTTGTGGTAGGTTACCTCGGTGTCCTGCGTGGTATCGAGGTTCAATGAGGTCTGCTTCCCTCTGTCCTTATTGATTTGTGACATGCAAAATCTCGCGCTTACTTAAGAGAGAAGAGCGAGCGGCGGCGAAGGGGTCATGCCGGAACAGCGGGCGGTACCAGGGCAGGACGACCCTGAGTTCGGGTGAGATTGATCTCAGGGAAAGGTTTACTCCATTTTCTGGACTATTGCAATTGCCGTTCAGCCGAGCGAACAGCTTGTGCTTGTCGTTCGTCGTAAGGCAGATGCAAAGCTACAGATGTAGTCAAGGATTCGTCTAGGACTTATCGGGCAAGATACTTTGCCCAGCTGCCCCCCGTCAACAAACAAAGACTTTCTCGGAGGTTTTTGGTACTTGGTAAGTCTGGGAGTGAATCAAGTATTCACAGACATTCACGAAAATAGGGACCGGCTTGGATTCTGTTTTGGGAAGCTGGTGCACTCGCTAGAAATCAATCCGATATCTCGGATCCGCAGTCACAGTTGTACGCCTCCCTTTCGGCTCCGACCGCCTCACTACATCTCCAGTTCTTTGGCCCCTTCAATGACTCCTTGTGCTCATGAAAGCCCTCAAATTTGTCGACAAACGCCAAGATAAGGGCATGCTTGTTTGTGTGTAAAGGATGGGCTCTCGACTAATCCATGCCCAGAACACTGCAACGCAGGTAGCAAGGAGGCCTTCTCCGCCCTCCCCCCCTCTCACACACACAGTAGTCCGAGATCAGCGTCAGAGGCTACGCGAGCGCGTGGGCACATGCTCCGGTATAACGCACTCATTTTGGGCGGCTCTGTCCCCTCGATTGGACAGCAGTAGGTCAGGGATGCACGATCATATCCGGTACGAGTCACGCTTACGCCCGTCCGCTCGTCCATCTCGCACGCTCTTAACTATGCTTCTTGTTCCACGCCTAGCCTACAACAAGCTGTTCCCGGAGCGTCGTTTGGCTTTGGTGAGTGATGCAATATGATGTAGCCCAAACCTGATTGTCGATGCCACTTGCCGAGCTGATCGTGACACGATGGCAGCGATGGAAGGTACAACGACACCCAAAATATCCGTATTTTGCGTCGTACTGAACAACACGTCCTCCCTCTATAACTACGAACACACATGGTGGTGTCACAACCGGTATGATAAGTCGTGAGGGAGAGGGCGAGGCGCTAGGATCGGACTCCCTCAAGGGTTCCAAATTTTCTCGGCAGTCGCAGTTGTTTGCAGCGGCTTCTCGGACGGAACCTATGGTCCATAGGGTACAGATTCAATGCTTGTCATTTGCCACGATAGTTCCGATGTCCTTGCGGCGAGAGGGAACTTTCTTGGGGCCGTGCCTCAAACGAGCCTTCATAGCAGAAGCTAGGTAAAGGGGGTGACGTGAAAAATGCACAGCTTGCACATGGCACCTTCCGTCCTAGGCATCCGTGGGCGGGGGCAAAGCGTAGCCACGTCACCCACGTACGGTTCTGTCTCGAACGCACAACGCCCCTGTGCCAAGCTCTTGTCTACGATAATTTCACGTTGACAACGAAGATCACCCCACTGTTCTAGCAGAAAAAGGAGAAATGAGCTCACATGGTCTGCTGAAACTATGGCGTGCTTTTCCCTCGTTCCAACGTCCCTCAACCTCACAACAGCCGTGAGCGAGGACGAAGTAATGATGCCGCACGCGTTCGAGCGACTGTGGGGCGCGTTCGAGCCCCAGGGCGAGTTCCAAACCCACATCACGCAATCGGTACCACAGACGACGGTGGTTCGCCACCTCAACGACAGGGGTTTCCAGGTACACGTGATGAGCTTGTCTCTCCAACTCTCTCTCGACGATGGGTCACGGTCGTCTGTTTGTATCTGTTGTTCCCGGTGCAGTATATAGAGCGTGGTATACAGGCCAGAAGGCTCATCGCGGCGACAAAGAGGGTGGGCTCTGTAACCCGTTAAGAATCCGGATTCTCGGTCGGCCACCAATTTGGCACGGATGCCATTGGTTGACGTTCTTACGCAGGTGGTGGCAGCGGGCACGGTGGACGGGTTGATGCGAGTCCTATTCTGCGCGAAAGAAGCCACCTCCAACGGAACCGGCGCCTGGTTCCTGGCCGAGCTGCTGCAGGATGAGTCAGCCCTGACTCTGGAAGCCACCTTCAAGAGCAAGCGCCCCGCGGTCGTGCCCGGCTTCGTTCGTGCCTTCATGCTCCACCACGTCTTCACGATGGCCGCCGCGTGACAACTGTTCCTTTCTTGATAGCTTATCTTGCGTGTTTTGGAACCGCTCAACGTCCGACTCCGTTCGAAATACGTAACCCATCCCCATTTGTTATTTCACGCGTTTTTCGTGCGTGAGGGAGAGCGGGACAGAGTCAGCGAAACTGGTGCTGCAACGGATGACGCCTGGTACACCTCTTGCTTGTTCGAAAACGCAGGTAGTCTGTATACCATGTCTAGACAAGTTTCATCTAGACACTGACTTCGGTGTGAGCCCTGGTTGGCCTTGATCCTACTTCAGCACTGCTAATACAGTGAACTGTTTCTGGTAGTTTGGGTGTTCTGTTCGTAGTAATCCGTTTGGGCCACCTCCTCGATCTCACGCGTTGGTTCGGCTTTATGAGGCATGTGTGCCATGCGACTTCGCAATGTTAAGGGCTAATGGTCGGGCTATTTCTCTCTCCAAAGAACAAATTGGACAGCAGTAGTGGTTGTACAAGAACTGGGGAATGTGACAGTCTTCACTTTGGACGAATTTCAAAAGAGCTCTTTTAGGAAACATGTGGACGTTGTCACAAGAAAACACCAGATGGTGCGACCATAGTACCCAGCATGAACGGCCGAAATTGTCTCGGCTCACACGAGTACTTGGACCAGTGGAGCGAAGGAGGAAGAGGGTAGTGGGGAATACGATTGACTCTGCTTGTGACGGTATAGGACTTACATATAGTCACTGTGTGGTTGCAGCACGACCTCCGAGGTTCAGGTTTCGCGTAGTTCGCCAGTTCTCGGCAGATCTGTTTTTTGGGAGTTGACGATAATGGGGACGATTCGTCCTACGTCGCTTCGCAATACTTTTTCTTTAGACGGCCATACCGCGACGTCGGGCTCATAAGGCGGTAGAGGGTTGCTGCTCGTGGTAGGGATGTGGAGACTGTTTGTTGCACGAACTTTGTGGAGGGAAACAGAAAAAAGCCTCTTTGGGGTTAAAGACAAATAATGTATATAGAAGCGGAGGAGAGAAAGCTATACATTGGTCTTATTTGCTACGAAGAAGACTTGTATGCATACGGAACGGTAACCGAAGCCGATCGACTGGCGGCAAGTCGACTACATACTTCGCAGTCTCCCCGTGCATGTTGTCCTTTGAACGCGGGCCAATCACCTCCGCCACGCCATCGTGGAGGGTCCCCATCAGCTACATACAGTAGTACGCTAAACTAACTGTTGTTTGTTGTCGCTCCCCCATCATCAGGTTCCCTTTGTAGTTCTTCATCTTTTCGTAGTAAGTGGAGAAACCAAGTGGATGGCGAGAATCGAACCCGGGTTATCCCCACCATTGTTAGAGATCTTTTGATCGACGCCAATTAATGTGAAAAAAGCAGACGTTGGGGAACTAGCTGTACACTGCTGTGTTGAGTGTGTGCCGCTCCCTGTCTGTGTGTGATGGCGTTCATTTTGTTCACCCCGCTCGCGGAGAGGCGGGCGCAATATTTTCTATTTATACTCGTAGGTAACGTATAGATATCTTACAGCAGCAGAGCAGAGCAGCAGCAGCAGATTGCATTCATTCCTGTGGGAAGTATTTGCAGTGTTAGGCCCGTTCACGAGAAGACCGAGAAGAAAACGGAAAGAAAAACTTTTGTTGTTGTTGTTGTTGTTGTTGTTGTTGTTGTTGTTGTTGTTGTTGTTGTCTTCACATTAAACCGTTCTCTCTGCCCAGCAGTACCTTCTTCTGTCCGTACTATCATACAGAAGAACGGGCCCGGAGATAAGAAACGTCAAAATCGGGTCGAGCCTCAATTTCATGTTTTGGGCAGAAGGACCAGCCGAAGTCGACCCAATTTCTTAAAATGGATTTCTTATTCATTTAGGCTGTCGCGTCCAGCTGAGTCTCTTGTTTTCTTATTTTCTTATTCTAGCGAAGAAACAACACACCACCAGTCAGTACAGCAGCAGTGCCTGGTGGGTATAGCGCAGCCCGCGGCGGCGCGGGGGCGCGGAGGGCGCCGCGAAAATATCCTCCCCCCTCCCCTACCAATAAATATTACATGGCAAAAATCGCTCCGATTTTGAATGGAGTGGCGAAAAAAATAAGGGGTTGTGGGTCCGTAAATATTGGTAGGTGGCAAAATTGTCTTAATCGTAGAGACAGGCTAGGGCTTTGTGCTCCTTTTCATCTTGGAAATACGTGTACACAGGCGACTCCTATGCATGTATACGATCGAACCAGCGGGGTGGGGGCACTGCTGGACACTATTGTACATACAACTGAGCACAGAGAAATGCAGCAGTACTTCAAGGAATAATGTCTTACTTTACACAGCAAAGGTTGATCCTCGTTTGTCCGAGACGTCTGCGCCTTGAATATGTCGTTCGTATTGTGCGCGTGAGGATGACGGGGTGAACCCAGTGCTGAGAGGGTATGTAGCAGGTGTTTTTGAGTCGGACTGCTGCGAGGCTGGGCAGCATGCACCACATGCCATGCATGTGTTTGGTGTGCCTGTGTCGGCAAAGAATATGACTCTTTATGAGCCATGTTCTTTGGGTTGCTGTGTGTGTCAACTCGGGGGAGACGCGAAATCATTACAGGAAGGTATTCACCATTTGCGGACCCCCCAGCTCTCCAGTAATCCATGGAGAGAGCCACCCCCACAAGGCACTTTCCGCGACAGCCAATAGGTGAGGAAATACGCTGTCCAGTCGAACCTGGCTTGGATCCCTACGGTACCGGCATCCACCAGCGTTGTAGAAGCATCGTACTCGAGCAAGCCGAACCTCGGATCATTGACAATGTACCGCGCGGCA
This sequence comes from Ectocarpus siliculosus, assembly GCA_000310025.1. Classification (NCBI taxonomy): domain Eukaryota; class Phaeophyceae; order Ectocarpales; family Ectocarpaceae; genus Ectocarpus; species Ectocarpus siliculosus. The sequence continues at coordinate 2,746,981 of FN649733.1, forward strand.
ATGAAGCAGCGCCTCACACAGCGGCGGAAGCGCTGGTTTTAGTTTCAGCCAGCGCTGTCCTGTGTAGATCGCGGGGTTGGAACGCCCTCCGCTCTGTTCTCTGATCAAGATTTTCGGCGTCGGTCGGTTCCTTCTCTGATGTTGCCGTGTCGTGGAGCTGCTACCCGTCTGTGTTCGGGCGAATATTCGTGGGTGCCTGTTGTCCATCTCTCACATTTCGCGATCTTGCTGCTCGGTTTTTCTTTCCTCTGGCTGTCGGAAAATATCAGCTCATCATCGCAACAACAACCCCTACCGCGCAAATACAACGGCACCCCCAAGCAGCAGCAGCAGCACTAGCAGCAGCACCAGCCACTGACCAACCATGGCGGAGCTCGCATCCTGCACGATCTACATCAAGGGGATTGCCACGACGGCCACGGAGGCGGACGTTCGCGACGCGTGCTCACAGTACGGGAACATCACGGACGTGGCTATCCCGGAGGGCAAAGATTTTTGCTTCGTGGAATTCGCGGAGGAAGCGCAGGCACAGGTGAAGAGAGGGGGATATTAAAAACAGCTGCTTGTCAGAACATCGGCTGAGTCTCCGCGCGTGAGGCGCACAAGCAACGAGGACCTACGCCACTGGCTCGCATTGCATTTGCACCGTGACGCAGTCCTGCTAGCGCACCAACCGCCCTGCCCTTGTCGTGCGTGACGATCTTGTGTTCTCTGTTGCAGAAAAATGGTCGCAAAAAAAAAGTCGTCGCTTTTTTTTTGTGTGCTCTTTGCCCCTCCTCTCCTCTCTCTCTCTCAGAGAGTCCGTGTTCGGTAGATTTGTTCCTTGATAGACCGCAAGATTTCGCGCCATCTTGCTGTACCCAACAAACAAACCTGAACGGCATCAACTTTGGGAACAAGTCGCCATGTCTCGCCGTATTGCGGGACTCCATCCTTCCGACCTAATCGCGCCCAAGCTCTCGCCTGACGCTTCGATTGGCTTCCTTGCTCGTTTTTTTTTTTTTCGGCACTTTCTTTCCGCACTCCCTTGCCTCCCCCGTTCTCGCTCGCGGTTTGGTTGGTTGTTGTCGGTGCACGACAGCACAGCTTATCTATACCCCCCCCCCCCCAAACCCCCCTGGGTTTGCTTTTTGAAAGGGGGGGGGTGAAAAAGGGGGGTTTAATGGGGGGGGGGGAAATGTTAAGGGGGAAAAAAAGAAAAGGGGGGGGGGAAGGAGAAAGGGGGGTAAGGGGGTGGAGGGGAATAAAAAAAGGGGAGTTAATTGTTTTTTTTTGGGGGGGGTTTTTTTTTTTTTTTTAGGAAAGGTGTGTAAAAAATTAGGGGGAAAAATTTAAGGGGAGGGGGTTGTATTTTAAAAGGGGGTGGGGGGGGGGGAATATATTTTGGGTGTTGTTGTGAAAAAAGGGGGAAGATTTTAAAAAGGGTTTTTTTTTTTTTGGGGAAGAAAAAAAAGAAAAAGAAGGATTTTTTGATTAAAAAATTTTTTTTGAAAGGGGGAGTAGGAGGGGAAAGGAAGGGGTAATTTTTTT
>FN649733.1:2763080-2779833 GCA_000310025.1 Ectocarpus siliculosus
ACAACAAACCGACCACGACACCAACACCATATCAGCAACGCAGGCACGACAACCATAGCGACATAGAAATGACAACGACCGCAACAAAAACGAAAACAAAGTGATGACTGCTGTACAAAAACGTAACTACAACTGCCGTGCACAACGAGCGTCAAGAAGACGGAGGAAAAAAAGAAACACAAAAAACGTTATACAAAAGTCTGGCGGGGCGCCACCTCGCACAACACAAATCTGGCAACCTTGAACGCTTGAACGACATTCGGCAGCGGCAATCGCGATCATCATCCTCTTACACCTTCAAGTGCAAGCTACATCCACCTCACACGTCATACGATTTCGACTTCACAAAACGAAGTATCCCACAAAACACACACCAATGCGCTGTGTACATGATTCCTTTCATCACCCCCAAGTACCTCGTCGAAAACACAACGCTGTCAGTGCCATGCATAGGTATTGCATTTCTGCTTGCAGGTCCTCGTACTGTACCCCATACATCAGTGACCCTACGCATACCTTGTCGTCGACCACGATCACGGCCGGGAGCACGCGGATCTCTGCCTTGCGGATCAGGTTCGCCACGGTGGCGTTGTTGTGCACGATGCCCTTCCACGGCATGTCCTTGATGGCCTTCTCGTACGTCTGCAACAAGCCAACACACAAACACACACACACACACAGGGGGCGACAAACGTCGCACATCGCAGACAGAGCGGTGTCGCCATCGTTCAAAAGGCCGCCAATTTTTTCTGCTTTCTTCAACATCTAGCAATGAGGGTGATTCGTTGCAAGCAAACAAGGTCCTCTACCATTTCCCACTGGACTATCTCAGCTCACAAGCACGAAAGGCCCACACCATCTACGGCAACAGTAATACTGCCGTACATCATTGTACACGACCCGGTTCAACCCACGGCCAGATGGTCCGCGCGAAAAAAAAACAACAGCGACAAGCACCGCCAGGAGCAGCAAACAAACAACACAACTGCAATGAGCAATGAAATATACGATGCCCATTATTAACCCTGACAGTCGGCACACCCGGCAAAAATGTTCGTATTTTCACGAGCAAGCAGGGTACCTTAGGTGACACAAGACATCACACCCCCCTAGACCCATGTGTCGAAGCTCGGTGGTTCCACAGCAGTAAGAGTGGCCAAAACAAGGCGGCGTTCGAACCGTCTCATCGACAGCTTTCCGAAATACAACGTGTCGTGTGGTTTAGGACATTCCTCTTCGTCGTGGAGTAATCGAGCCTTGAAAATCGACCTAGCAGGGTGCGTGATATCCTCTGTTCCACCTACGGCATGCCGTGCATCTCCTGATAACTTGGTGCTCACCTCCAACGAGTCGGCCACCGGCACGTACACCACCTCAAGCTCCTTGCCAGCATCCTTGGCCTTCTTGTACGCCTGGATCACCAACAAAAAGAAGGGGTGGGGGTCGGCGAACAAGCTATATTACCACCGTAACACCTACAAGTAGTTCCCTGGATTTCCACGGGCCATGTGTGTCCTGAGTTGCATAGGATACTTGAAAACAAGGTATTAGATGCACACGATCGTCTGTCGAGGAGGGATGTGTAGGAGCCAGCACTGACATCGCCGTACTCACAAAAGTTTATATTCCGACTTGTTTCCATGAGTTATTGTTGGAGTGCGACGTCTCGGGGGCTTCACACGTACAAGAAGCTCCAACTTCTGTGGTACGGTAGTCGTATAACGTAATAGTCGCTGGGCACAAGGCGCACCGCTGCTGTCTGGATAAACGGACCACGAACACGATACACTAAATCGGTATCGGTCTTTGTCGTGTCAAGGTTATAGGTTCAGATGAACAACAACAACGACAACAACGACAACGACAACACACGACATGCGAAGAACATGTTACACACAATAGTACTTCACCTCCTTCACGACGGGGGTTGGTCTGACGGTCTCCTGGCCCTGTGCGGCCTTCTCGAGCTGGTCCTCCACCGCCTGGCTGGAGAAGTAGAACGCCACGTGCTTGCCATCGAGCGTTTCGCTGGCGGACACCTACTATGGCAATGCACAAACGCCACACGCCAACAACTTCATCTTCATTATCAGAGTAGAAGTAGCACGGGCTACATCAGCACCAGCGACGACCAGAAGCAAGGCACTCAACATACGTGAACATCTCTCTCCGTGTGCTGGTGTGTACAGCAGCAGTAGTACACAGCTAAGACGCGGCTTGGGGCGATCGCTGTTGGCCGTTGAAGACCGAAAAAAAACAGGCTGGGTTCATGAGCCCGAACAATGTGAGGATGATACCGCCACGACACGACGCACCAATCTTTTCCACCACAACCACGTAAAGGCCAGGTGTTACCGCCGTGCTTTGGTTTACCAAGCCCTCAGCAAAGCCAGCAACGCAGCAGCAGAGGCAACTCCCGAAAGGACGACGTGTGCGTGACCTGCTGCTGACGGCTGACACGTGGGCGACGGTAGCCCCACGATTTTATTTTCCGCATGTTGCAGTACCCCTTTTACTACGAACCTGCCTTGGCTGTCTCAAACACACACACATCCCCACACCAACTCAACAAAAGTTCCGGTTACACCACACAGCAGTCCCCGTGTATTTTCTCTATTTAGAAAGCTCACCTCCTTCGTAGTGCCCTTCTTGGGGTTGTCCACCACAAGGAGGTTCTCCCCAACGATGTCGTTGAACGAAGACAGAGCCACCTCCACCTCGGAAAGGACTCCCGGGATACCCTCCGCTGTCTCCTCCGCCGGCTCGTCCGCCCCGCCCCGGGAAGCAAGAGCCTTGCTCACCCATCGGTTGTTCGCCGGGGAAGAGGAGGCGGCGGGTGCTCGCCGTGAGGCTGCGCGGGAGGCTGCTGCCACATGGGCTCCTGCTGTTGATGCTCTTGTTGCCGGGACGGCCAGCGCGATGGCTCCAAGAAGCGCGGCCTTGAAAACGTGACTGCTGCCGCTGCAATCGCGGCCGTTTTGTCGTTGACCCGGCATGGTGTGTGCGTGTGTGTGCAGGAGATGTGTACGAGACGTGAGAGAGGTAACCGCTGAGAGTGGTTGTCTCTCTGCCGGGCTGCGGGTTGTGTGCATGATGGGAGCCAGCGAGCCAGCTTGCTCCGCTGTATCAACCACTAGGTATGCACAGGGTAAATGGAGTGATCACGGGGCCGCCTCAAATCCACAGCGTGTGCACCTGACCTGTGACTGCTGAACAGTGAAGCAGTCGGTACCGGCAGTGCGCATCTGCTTTCCACCTCTCTACCTACGTCCAAGATGAGTTTCCCTATGATGGCGAGCTACGCTACACTGTTCGGGCTCTGGACGCTCACTCAGTTCGTTCTGGTGAGAATTATTGGACACGCGGGACTGCGCAACGACAGAGCACCTACACTCTCGGACGGTACATAGCTTTTCACACAGAACGCTCTCTCTTTGGACACACCGCTTGCGCCGCCTGAGATGCTTCCCCAAACCTTGGGCGCTCCCCCTGTAGAAATTGTGTTCGGCGAGAGGAGCGCTATGTGTGGATCAAGTCCTCGCGAACTGCGGGAGCCGGTGAGTCATTCGGATTCAACTCGTTCTCCTGTTTGGTGGGATGTTGCGTTGTGCGGTCCTCAAAGCCCTCCCTCTCGCCGTGATGGTTCTGCAACGTTTCGGAGGATGCTGCTACGGTCGCCGTCGAAGCAACCGCCTCTGCCCGCGTGGCTCTGCTTGGCTAGATCCGAACGCGGTGCGAGCTCCAAGGAGCCGAGATACCGCACACACACGACGGGGCGCGTTAACAGCAGCAGCGTGATCTCAGTTTCGAGTTCCAAGAAGATCGTTTTGAAAATTCCGGAGGAAAGACTACTGTACAACGCAAAGATTGCATGCGAACAATCCGCTGTTGAATACAAGTGATCCCTCTGGAGTGGGCTGCTCATGAAAGCACAGCAGTGTCGTCAAAGGGGCGATGCAAGATCAAAATAAAGGCAGTCAGCAGGGCCAACTCACAGCTGACTGCCAGCTGCGGTGTGACGTTTCCCAAGCTTGTACAGCAGTCTTATGCTACATACACGTCTGGTCAGACAACCGTATTTCATCGTATGCATAGATAGAAGTACCGTAAGAGTCGGAGAGATGGCACCCCCGTGTTAGCGTTTGTTTGCAGCGTATTTCTCCACAAGTAGGAGGGTGCGAACACCAATCGATACCTCTCAGGAAAGCCCTCGACGAGATGTTTCCAAAACTACCCTTTTCGGCAGTACCCCCCTGGTTGTGGAGAAATACGCTATACAAAAACGCTAACACGGGGGTGCCATCTCTCCGACTCTTACGGTATCATACGGTAGAGACGACTCGCCAACGTTTTCTCCCCGATCGCCCGGATCATGTCGCTAAATACTTAGGTACAGGGTGCGAATGCCATTGGCTAAGCCTAAGCCTGCAGAGAGAAAGAGGCGAAACATCTGGCAACATACCATTCGATACCGTCGTAATATGCATATGTGGCGTGATTTGGGGTGTGCAATGAGGTCTCTGAGACCCAAAAGTTTACTTTAAAGGTTTGATAATAATTTTTGTCCAAGGCCACGGCAGACCAAGCGCTACAATACGACACATCTTAAGTCTACCATTCACGGATCCAAAACCGTGACAATGTAGCCAATCTAAAACTGCTACACCGATTCTGAACCTACATATACACAATTCGGTTTTCGAGATCGTCTTGTGGGCCCTTCGCCGGGCACGCAACTCCGACAGGGTATGGAGAGCTATTGAGCCGTCTGGGAGTGGGCACGTCCCTAGCGAGGAACAGGAGCGTTAAGGCACAATAACCCCTCTCAGGCAGCCCTCTCCCGAAAACGGGCTCTCAGGAAAATTCTAAGGCATGCCTGAGGGGCCAGGGCTTACTTCTGGGCGACGAGTTTCACCTGACGTTTGGTGCACTTTAATACAAGTATGTGCACTTCGAGTGAGTCCCTTCGCCACTTTCAAGGTCTCGACGTTTTATTGCGTGTGGGGGTTCCCAACATCAACCCCGACCAAGACCAGCTGTTGCTCTCACCTCTAGCTGGTAGCACAGCTGTTGCCGTGTGTACGGGTTGAACCCTTGCGATTCTGTGTGCCTCGCTCGTCCGTCTCATCGCCGCATTCAAAAGAAGTTACCGCTCCGTTTTTTGGCTCACGTCCTGTAGCGTGACGATTTCTACGCCCAACGACGGCTTGCGTGAGGGGCTGCAGCCAGGTGTGTGTACAAGGGCCTGGAACTAGGTCGTTGCAGGCCCTTGTCCGCATCCTTTGCTCCCTAGCCCCTCACGCAAGCCGTCGTCAGCGTGTGGAAACCATGGCGCTGCCGGACGTGCGCCAGAAACTGAGAGGTAGTTGTTTTAAAAGCGGCGATGAGATGGAGCGAGGCACACGTCCTCGTAAGGGCTCAACCCGTGCTGCAACAGCTGCGCTACAGAGATGGTAATGAACAACAGCAGTAGGGCTGGGGACGGGCGGCGCTCGTCCTACATGCAACCGAAGACCTTCGCCGACGCGCCCCTTAACCCTTGTCCTCGGTGCGGCGCCGGCTCTTCGCTGCTGGCGCGCTGCCTGTCGCGTGCTGCCGGTTTTTTGCTGCGGAAAATAACACAGGTGCCTGTTCCCGTCAACCTGATCGTCACGAGCACCCTCATCCTGTACATCGGGAGCCACCGATCGCTCCGCCTGAGGGACAAGACTAGCGTCGAGGCCTGTGAGGTGAGTTATTGTGAGGTCTGGTGATTGATCTGCCGGGTGTGCATGGAGCGCTGCCGATTCCACTTTCCCGCCCCTCTTTTTCACCGCTTGCTCGACGTGCGAGTCCATTGCTTGCTGCTTGCACCGAGAATGAATCAAAGTATGCATGGCTTGGAGTGGTCCTGCTGCAGTAGCATGTGAAGAGATATTCTTCGCGATCTTTGACCCATTCGTATGTTTCTCAACCTCGCGTTACCTCCGCTCGCCCCGTCGCCCCGGTGTGTCGGTCGGCGGCATTACTCTCCGTCCCTCTCTCTCCTTTCTCTGTCTCTGTCTCTGTCTGTCTCTCGTTCTCTCTCTTTCCTTCTCTCTTATCGCTGTGTCTGTCTCGCTCTCGTTCTCGCTCTCTCTCTCTCTCTTTCTCTCTCTCTCTCTCTCTCTCTTTCTCTCTCTCTCTCTCTCTCTCTCTCTCTTTCTCTCTCTCTCTCTTTCTCTCTCTCTCTCTCTCTCTCTCGCTCTTTCTCTCTGTGTGTCTCTGTCTCATCTCTGTCTGTCTGTCTGTCTCTCTCTCTCTTTCTCGCTCTCTCTCTCTCGCTCTCTCTCTCTGTGTGTCTTTGTCTCATCTCTGTCTGTCTCTCTCTCTCTCTCTCTCTCTCTCTCTCTCTCTCTCTCTCTCTCTTTCTCTCTCTCCCGCTCTCCTTCCTTCTTACTGGATTCAACACCAGTCCGAGACTCTGTCAAAAGAGGCTGCCATGAAGGCGCCCGTCGTCGGAAGCATGGTGCTCGTCACCATATACTTTTTGTTCAAGGTGAGATGTTGCCCGTGGATCGCAGCAGGGTGCGACAGAAAACACCCCCCGCCCCCCTTTTGCAGCTCTGTGGACTGCATACCAGTACGCCAATCTGTCTTCGGAATCTCCGCAATATGTTGCCTGCGTTACACCGTGTATTGTAATGAGAGCTCATGGTAAGGTTTTAGCTCTCCGCGTATTTAGTGATTGCTGCTCGGGAGAAACCCTAGATTGTACGAAATGGTATCTTTCTCGGTCATGCGGCACATGGCATCATCACACCAACACCGCTGAATCTGGATGGTGTAATGCAGCTATCCTGTGGTTTGAAGCGACTGCTATGGGGACCTTTGTTGCGCCCGGGAGGCGTTAGGTCAAGTCCTTGACCGCGCGTCGTGCTCTGAGCTGAACGAGCCACGTTTACGTCGACGTACGCCTCCTCCTTGCTTGTGATTTGTGATGCCTCCGCCGCCCCTTCACTTGTTTCCTCGCTATTGTTGTCACGTGTCGTCTTTCCTGTACTACGCCGCTGCTGGCTCGGGGGAAAATACCAACGACGCTGCAACAACCCAGTACGTGGACGCCAAGATTGTAAACATGCTTCTGTTGGCCTACTTCACCTTCATCGGGTCTTTCGCGCTAGCGGCCACGGTCGACCCTGTCCTCGTGCAGATCTTCGGCACCACGGTGAGAGAGGCGACAGCACGAAGTAGATCGTAAGACTAGGGACAGGGTTATATGTATAACGAAAGAAAACGTTGATTTACAGGGGGGGTTTTGTCGTCGCTCCCGTCTGTCTGCTTCGAACTCCTGTTTTTTACGCCCTCCAGATGGTGTTCGGACACACCTTCGCCATCCAGGGAAACCAGCCAACCTAAACTACTATTGAGTACAAGGTTCTCACCCCCCCCCCCCCCCCCGTCACTGCACCCCCCTACTCGCGAAACGCGGTTGGCCGGACCCTTGTCTGTCGTCCCAGGACGCGAAGCGCCACGGCACCAAGTTTGAGCTGCCCTTGATCGGAGAGGTGGACTTGACCTTCACGGCTACGGAGCTGGTGAGCTTCGTGATCGGCGTGGCGTTTGCGGCAGCTTACGCGAAGACCAGGCACTGGGCGCTCAACAACATCTTCGGCATGACCTTCTGCGTGCAGGTGTGTATTTGTGTGTGTGTGTGTGTGTGTGTGTTTTTTTTTGTCGTCACTTCACATCAGCGCTTACAGCATTCGTGCCGCGTACTCCAACCCGTGGTCACACAGAAAGGTTCCTCTCCATGCATCCCTCCTGCGGTGCTTTGTGTGTTTAGTTGGCATCGACCGTGCTGACCGGCTGACCGGCTGACCGTTGCAGGGGATGTGTGCGTTGTTGTTGGAGAGGCGTGTCTTGTTGTTTTTGTTGTGGTGGCAATGCTGGCACCAGCAGCGGCAGCAACAGCATTCAGCGAACATATCACGTCTTGGTACACGTGTTGGAGCTGTGTGTGCGGTTGAGGTCGTCCACCGTCGTCGCACCCTTTAAAAAGAATATCCTTCCTTCTCCCTTGGGACGTCTCCACCGCCGCCGCTGCTCTCGCTCAACACACGATTCTGTGCTGTGCTGTCTGTCCCCTCCCGCACGCTGCGCACGCTCCGTATCCCTTCCCTGTCGCTCGCCCTCAAGGCGATGGAGCGCGTGTCGCTGGGGTCTGTAAAGGTGGCAGGCATTCTGCTGGTGGGGCTCTTCATTTACGACATCACCTGGGTGTACGGGTGAGGATCAACAGAGCTATCGGGGAAGAGTCGGGGTCGTCGTTGAGAGTCGCCCTTTTTTTTCGCCTGGCGCGGAGCAGAGGGTTGCAAAGGTATCTAGCTGAGGGGGACGGTGGGAACGTGTTGTTGTTGCATCCCCGCGTGGTTTGTTGACGCATTCCTCTCGACGAAGGGGATATTTCCTCTGTTCTGCGTGTGCTATTGTAGAGTCACCTCCACAGCTCGTCTTTAACTTTTTGCCATTATGTACTTGGCATGAATGACGATCCCCTTCTCTTAACTAACTAGAGGAAGTTATACCCACCGGAGAAGAAGCTGTTCGTTGCCAAAGCCAGAAAAGCGTGCGAGACACCCACCTGATTCGACTCTTTTTTGTTGTTGTTGCAGGGGCCCCGTGATGGAGTCGGTGGCGAAGAGCGTCCAAGGGCCGATCAAGATCTTGTTCGTGAGCGCGTGGGCCAACCCGGACGCCGACCCCCCCGTCAAGCTCACCACCAGCCTGCTAGGTCTCGGCGACATCGTCGTGCCGGGTGAGCGAGCAGCGTATGTAATAAGCAAAAGCAGTCAGACCCCCTCTTGTTGCTCGACAAGGGGCTAAATAGGAGTGGCTTCCAGTTAGAACAAGTGCAAAGCTCGGTAAGCAGCACTATTCTACAGGCCAATGTGTGGAATGAGACAGATGATGGTGAAAAAACTTAAGTCCGAGCAGGCTTGTTGGGGAGCTGCCGGCGCGTGCCCCGTGTGACATGGCACAAGATGCCGCACCCTCTTAGAACCGATTTTCGAAGCTCGATTGCTACGCCGCAGCAGAAACAGGGACGGCGCCGGAAACGACGGCGTTGGAGCCTTCGCGTGTTTCCGAAAACGTACAGTATCGTTTGATATACACATGCATTCTCTTCGTCCTGAAAAATCGAGCGTTGAGAGATTGTTCAGGGGTTGTGGAAAATTGCGTCACCAAAGGTAGCCCGTTTGCGGGATGACGAACAAAAGAAAAAGGCTGCAGAACCCCCTGTCGGTTGTCGACCTCCTCGGGCTTGAGACGACGAAAAGTTCTCCTCACAAGATGAGACAGAGGCAGAGAGATGGAGTACAGAAAAACGGCAAGAGGAGGATTATGTTGTGCGGGGTCGAGAACCCTCACTCCGCGCAAAGGGGATGATGGCACCACGTTGTGTTAAATTGGTTAAGCATTCTCGAGGCAGTTACGCAGCAGTGCTTATAGCTGTCCCTGGAAGTGCAAGCACCAGACAATAAATTAAGTCATTCGCAGCTGTCATCCGTACGGAAGTAAGTAAGCACGAGATGGCGAACACCCTTAGCAGGATGCAGCGCACCCTTCATGCGACTCGCCAAATACCTCACGGTGCTTCGCGCTTGGTGATGTGAGAGCCTGGTCCGGTGAGAGCCCGGCGTGCTCCGTCTCGGCTTTGTACGGATGCGAGGTCAATGCACGACTATGAGCACACACACCCCAAACAAAGTAGCCCGCAAGTATTCAATCTACTTGGCCACCATAATGGCTACCGCAATAAAAGAAAACCTGAGGCAACAAAAAAGAGCGGTAACCTGGTTGCCGAACTCACGAAGTGATGGGCTTGTTTTGCAACGTCGTTGCCAGCGACGAAAACCCAACCCCGATGGCAAACACCGGGGGGGGGAATACTGTAGGGGCACCGTTTTAAAAGCTTCGAAACGATTGGGGTCTGAGTGCTTGATCGGAACGTATCCAGGAAGGCAGCAGCTGCGAAGACCTACGTGTGGCCAGTGGTTGCCAATAACAGCGACGGAAGCTAGAGACGCCCGGCTCGTTCCTTTCCTTATACCACGGCCGTTGACAGCCGGCGGCTGCCCTTGTGGCGATTAGTACCGAAGTTTCGCGCTGAGTACGTTCATCCGCGCACTTCTCTCTCTTTTTCTTTTTCTCTTTTTCTCTCTCTCTCTCTTGTTGGTGTGTCGTGCAGGCCTGTTCTCGGCCCTGCTGATCAGGTTCGACGCTGTGAGGGCGAACGCGGACCCTTCCCACGCGGAGCACGGCAGCTTCCCGAAGGTAAATTTGTAGCACGAGGACAGGGAAAGAGAGACAACATCGAAGGTACCGATTGGCCCACACCCTCCCTCCTCCGTTTACTCGTTGTCTTGGCATATCGTCCCGAAGGTGTAGGGGATTAAAGGTTTTGTTTTGTTTTGCGCGGTTGGGCAACCCGCTTTCCCCTCGCCAAGAGCACTGCCGTACCAGCTTCCTGTGCAAGGTGCGACAGAAAGTAGGGAGACCACGTCACCACCATGGTCCAACACAAATGAGCTGCGTGGTGGGCTGTTTCTACGCATCCCGCTCTCCGTCCTATGTTAAGGAATAATAATCCGTCCTATTTTATAATAGTGTTGTACCCTTTTCGTGTTGGTGTCTCTTTGTTTCTCTCGGAGGCGACCCTGTCGGGGCTGCGAAGAATAGCCTCGTCTCTCTCACTGGTAGACAACGATTCATGCATGACCAAGCTGGTTTCTCTCACTATTTAGGCCGCTCACCCTTCCTCCCCCGAGCCTTTATCGAGTCGGCCGGGGCTCTTCGTTTTCTTCTCACCGTCGAGGCGTGCGCTTGTTTCTTCATCTCTCTCGGGTCCTTTCCGGTCTTCGCCATGGCTGTCATGCTTTGTCGGTACGCCATGGGCTGGACAGCAGGAGCATCTCGGCGGGCGGGCGGTCTTCTGCCTTAGTGGTTCACCCCCCTCTATGTGTCAATGAAGAGCCTCCCGGTTTACAATGTTTTTCACACTCTCCTTCCCCATGTCCCCCCCCCCCCCCCCGAATCGCGGCTGGTCTCGCAAACACCAACGACACCGTGCCGGGTGGTTTACGCGATGCTGTCAGCCGTACTTCCACGCGTGCCTCGTTGCGTACATGGGCGGGTTGGCAGCGACCGTGACGGTGATGTTCTACTTCAAGGCGGCGCAGCCGGCTCTCTTCTACCTCGTCCCGGCGTGCCTCGGGGCCACCGGCGTCACTGCTCTGTGGCGCAGAGGTGCGTGCGGTGTTGTTGTTGTTGTTGTTGGTGCTGCTGCTGCTGCTGCTGCTGCTGCTGCTGCTGCTGTTGCTGCTGCTGTTGTTGGCACTGGTGGTGGTTGTTTCGGCATTGACGTACGGTCTGTTGCTGCTGCTGCTTCTGCTACTGCTGTTGTTGTTGGCACTATTATAGTGTTGTTTCGGCATTGATGGACGGCCTGCTCTACCCGACCTCTGTTTGAATACAACAGTAATGGATGGGTCAATTTTCTGAAGAAGAACGAATCTCCGTGGACACCAGGCCGTTACCCGTGCGTCTCTATAGGAGCTAAGTGTTGCTTTGACCGAATTTGGTTTAGATAGCCGCACCGGCACACTACGGTTGTTGTTTGGAGATAGTCAAGAAGTGTCCCTTTTGCCGCACCCCCGGTCATCATTGCCCGGCGCCGAATCGCCCTGTCGTCGTTTGTTGTCGTCCGATCGCAGAGGTGAAGGCTCTCCTGGCGTACGACGAAGACACGGAGGAGGGCGACGGGGAAGAACAAGACGCCGCTGACAAAAAGGACAAGTAAACCGGACGGCGGACTCAAGAAAAGCGCTCTTGAGCGATGGATGGACACCATATTGTACTGCTGCGAAGCGAACAGCCAGAATGGCGAACAGCCGAAACAGCCTCGCGGGAGGATAGCATAGAGAGAAGATAGGCTTTAAAGCAGGACCCGTGGATATCGCGGAGAGAAATATCGTCCTCGGCTTTTTGAGCAGAGCGACTGGTGTACCCGGTAACCAACCGGAAAGGGTAGTTCGATCAAGTTAGATTTGATACGGTTGTTTGACCAGCCACACGAACCGATTGCTGAAATCATGAAAAACGAATGTGTATCATAGCCGGGGGGGGTGGGGAAAGAAGGCGTTCACACGTATCGATGCGCTAACCCTCCGCAATGCCAGTGGTACATTGTGCGATGTTCCAAGCCTTGTCGCGGTTTGGCTTGCGGCTTGCGTGTTGTGGGAGAGAGATATTTGTTTTCGAAGATCGACCCGATCGCGAGCATGTTGGTCGTGACCATGACGATGGACGCGCTACGCGCACCGCCCGTCTAGCTTTCGGCGTCAGCACGAGCTACTATTATAAAGCTGTTGACCAGATCGCACGGGAGACGGCTCGCCTTCTGTTGTCAAGAGCTTGGGTGACACCGCCCGTGATACGCGAGACAGAGTGTGTTTGTTCCACTCCACGATATGTTGTGTGCCCCTTGTCGAGACGCTGCGGGGCGAAAATCTGTCATGCCGATTGATGGTGCCTCTTTTGTGCATGCGAAAGATAAGGATGTGATGGAACGCGCAGGTTTCAACATGCATTGAAAAGAGGGAGTCGTTCTCCTCGACAGACGGGTTTCGGGGAGATTGTGCCCTCGATGAAGGGGATCTGTCTCCACATGCAGTCATTTCAAAAACAAGGTGGCAACCTCCCACCGGACCGGTTTCACGTCTCCGTTGTGTTACTACATCATCAACCTCGAGTTTTGTTGGCAAGGAAAACGGTCGTGAGCCCTCGTCAATCCATCTCAATTTTGTTTGTTTTTCACTGTTTTTGTTGTTATTTTCGCAGTTTGTGGGTGTTGTTCATGTAATTAAGGCGAAAGACGCTCCTGTTGGCAAAGGAAACGCGGCCGACAAAATGGTCTTGTCGCGATCCGACAAACCCACCCAAACTCCGTAGTGACGCACGGCGGCTCCCGTCCCTCCAACACGCACCATCATGCACTTGACGTGCCAACGCCATGTACTCTACGGGAGGTCGTCGTTTTTCTACCTCGGTTCAGCAGCCGACAACACAACGCCTACACCACACGCCCATCGCATGGCCTGGTGGTGATATTGTGATATTGGACCTCCAGTCGACCTCGTTCATTCCGCACCACCCTTGGTCTTCCGTGCTACTTTGCTTCGGCTGAAACGCAAACAAACCTGCACGCCATAACGACGGCGAAAAATTCTGACAACTCCTACTTGTACGCGCCACCGCTCCGTTGCAGGGATGCTGCGAAATCAACGACGGTCTAACGACTGCGGCATGCGTTTACACGAGTACCATCCCCCCTACGCGCCACCCACCCCTTCTCCGTCTCGAACGCGGTGCATGGCCCATAGCGCCAAGAGCAAGAGGCAAGCAACAAATGACTACCCCATGGCCCTTCCATTCCGCCGGCCGCATACACCCAGAGGGACCGAACGCTCTCAGTCCGGCATCACCTCGGATACTACGACTGTCAGGAACACCCTCGTTCGACTACACCATCATCGCCCTGCTTTGGCTCAATATCGCGCCGCCTCCGCTCCTCGATAAGATCAGCCCTACTGAAATGCGGCTTGTTTCGGTTCTACTCAAAAGTTACAAGTTTTTCTTCGTACAAACCCCGTCGCCGCTGCGTATTTCAAACACCGAAAAGAGCAGTATCACCAACCAGGTTTGTTGGCGCCTCTCTTTCTCTAAAAGCGACCGCATCACACCATGCCCCCTGCCCCCATCTCTGCCTGTTGCCTGGCCAGCTCCATGAGCATGGGGTCGTCGAAGAACTTGTTGATCGAAACGTCCTCGCTTAGACCCTTTCTGCGTCTGGTCTTGACCTGTGGGTGGTGTGAGATGGTAAGAGAATAGAGTGGCGAACGACAAAGAGAGATGCGGATGCAGCACTGTAGTAGACAAGGAGCGAAGACGTGCAAGGGTGACAGAAAGGAAGGTCGCCAGCAAGCTACCGACAGAGCTACCTCCCTCGTTTTTTTGTCCTGTCAAGCAAAACTCACTTTTGCGCGGCAGTTGGGCCAGAGAGAAAACAGAGAGACAGAGACAGAGAGATAAGCGGGGGGGGTTGGACGAGAGAGGGAGCAAACCAAGCCACACCGGCCAGCGGCCCAAGGCTCGAGGAAGCAAAAACGAAAAGGCAACAACAGATGCTCGACAAGGCATCGAGACGCCTGGCAGCGACCCTTGTGCCGCACCGCAGCCAATTCTCCACCACAACCATCTGGCGCGCGTCACAAAATATGTTTCCCCTCTGACAAAAACAAACCAGAACACGCTGCTGCTATAGTATAACACCACAACCCACCATGAACTCCCTGGCGAGGTGCTGTGGCGGCGACGGCTCGAGCGGGTGCAGGATAATGTTGCGGTCCAGCGGGTCCCCCGGTACGATGCTCCAGTGGTCGAACACCTGTGTGCAGAAGGCTTGGCCCTGTCACCCCAACCGATGAAAGGAAGGGAAAAAAAACACAGCGGGCAAAGCAAGCAACCAAACAAAACGCGGTGTCAGAGGCAGCAAGCAGCAGCATTGTTTGGCGGTGTTTTTGGGTCATCGAAATCGTCGCTTCTTGTGTGGCTTGCGTACAGCAGTGCTGTTGCCGCCGCGGGTGCTGGTACAAAAGGGTTGTCGTCCAACTTCACGAACATTTGGGGTGTCCGTGCGGTACAACCCCAGCTACACCAGTTTCTGCCGTTCTTGTGTGGTTGTTGTTGAGCGTCGCGTACTGGAGTGGTCGGGGTCTCGCAGACGTTACCGACTACTAAACCAGCAGACGTTAACGACTACCAAGTACTAAGCCATCATCACCTACAAACTAGCTTTTGGAATTGGTGCGCAGAAAGAAAACCGAAAACACGGAAACTTTTAACCCCCTGCTTCGTCTCGCCCCGCATCTCGAAGGTACCATGGCGAAGGCAAGGCGGGAAATAGCGCCTGGCGCACCTGCGTGTAGGCCCTGAGGTCGGTCTCGAAACCGAAGGAGTCGATGGAGGGGATGAACGCCTTCACCGTGTAGAAAGGTGCCCCCGGCTTCGGAGCGTCCTGCACGCCAAGCGCGCCACACAACAACACGGAAAAAATATTCAAGCACATCAACAGCAGCAGTCTTACCATGCACCCACTCTCTTCTTACAATACAACAGGCACCATTCCTTATGTAACATGTTCCAAAACGATTTTTTTTTCTCGGGGAGATTTTTTTGCCATTACTCTTGGATTAGTTTCAACTTTCTGTCTAATCCACACGCCTTTTTTCGATACGTTTATCCCTTATCTAGCCTCTCTTCCGTCTTGCCTGAACGACGTGTCCTCTCCTCTTCTGAAGAGCGGGGTAGATGGCCGAAACCACGTCCGCTGGCGCCTGCACCTCCACCCGGAAGATGGGCTCCATGAGCCGTGGCGTCGCCATCAGGAAGGCCGAGTACGCCACCCTCCTCGCCGTCGGGATAACCTGACACAGACAAGACACAAAACCGCTGTTGAAACCCTCCGCCACCACCAACACGTACGTCCTAGAGACAAGGCCACACGGCTCCACAGCCAGTGCTAAATGGGACCGCGCGCGGACCTGCCCCCCCCGCCCCCCGGTGGAAAGGTTCCGCCGCGATCACCCGAGTCCAGGAGCTTGAAACTTGGCGTTACGTCGTTGTTGTTAGCCATGACATTGAACGACCGAAGTGGCGCTTGCACGATAACCCCAATAAACTCCTTAGGAGAACCTCGACTACTTCGCAGGAAGCCCTCGACTGCTTCTTAGGGTTTAGGGTGAAGGCTGGGATTTTGAAGCCAAACCCCTAGGAATCTACTAAACACTGTACCGCGTATTTTGCACGAAATCAGTGAAATCCCTGTTGCGCGTGTGCTTTTCACCCAGCCTCGCCTAGATATACAGAAACATCGAGTAACTCAATCCTTGAAGCACTGCATTCACTACAGGTTAGGCTTAACAATGGTCCAGACACTGGAGACGAGCCCGATATTGTAGTTTCCTTCCGTGGCACATGGACCGGCTTTGGGGTTGTTAGCGTATTGCAAGCAGCTACGAGTGCGCAAGAAAACTTTCGACCGATCCAAGCGCGCAGCCCAAAGTACACAGCCCACAGCACACCTCCAGTGCTAACTGTTATAGGACCCTCGCGCACCTGCCCCCCCCCCCGGTGGATAGGTTCCGCCGCGATGACCGCGTCCAGGATCTTGAACTTGGCGTTACGGATGGGCTCGTCGCAGAGCGGTCCCTCCCTACATCCCCACTGGAAGCCCTGTACGATGCTTTCGCGGCAAGCGTTCAGGCGGTTCTTGTCAACCTGCATGCAAGGACAAGCACGGAGCCGCGAGAGGGAGGGAGGGAGGAGGCGGCGGGCGGTGGCCAGGTTGAGAATAGTCGGTGCTTGGCTTGGCACGAAGCTCCTTTGAATCTACCCCTAACGATGGTGTCGTATTAGAACAGCTGGTGGAAGGGCATGGACTGCTGCGGTTCCCGTTGTCACTGCCAAAAGTTGATTGTTGTTTTTTATCTTGACAACAAACACCGTCCTGACTCATACACAGCAGTACCTCCACGAGATCCGTACTGGTCCTCATGAGTTGGACCGTTCGAGGGAAAAAGGTTCATATTTCCTTCGACTCCCCCCCCCCCCCCCCCCCCCCCCCCCCCCAAAAAATGGGAAAACCCCCCCGGCCCCCGGGGAAACCTTTTTT
>FN649733.1:2785651-2802640 GCA_000310025.1 Ectocarpus siliculosus
GGGCACCATCGTAGTCTGCTGAGTCTTGAGAGCACCATTTCATTGAGCTGTCGTTGTGCTTTTGTACCGTGCCCAGAACTGCTGCCGAACGAGTTTCGAGCAGGAGAGCTGACAAACAACATGACTTACAAGTGCAAATCGACTTGTTGCTGTGTTACAAAGCTTGTACTATTGCAGTTGTGCACGTGTTCCCGAAAGACGGAACATGGCACCCAGAAAACGCCTCTGTACTACAATACACGCTGTCCAACACACGACAACTCCCCGCTTTTTTGGTAAACCACCCTCCCCTAAAAATCGCCCAGGAAAACAGCAACACCAACAGCGGGAGCAACAACACCAGTAGCACCAACAGCGACAACAATTCCTCTCTCACCTGATCCCTGCCGATTCTTACGCCAAGCTGGGCGAGCGTGTGCCGAAGGGTGTCTGCCTCCTCGCCCAACACCTGACAACGACAACACAACGCGGTGGCGGTGGGGGACGGGAATGGGTCAACACCAAGGACAACAAATCTATAGGAAGCGTCTCTCCACGACGTGCACAGAAATAAGCCTCCAGGCGAAATACACATATTTACGCGTGTGAGTAAACCTTGAAACGGTCAGGCCGATCAGTGTGCTTCCCACCCCCGCCGCCCCTAGCCCACTCTCGCTGCGTGCTAGATTTTGACCCACGAGTGTACCTTTGCCCACGTTGATGGTACTGACACAAACGATCACAGCTACAGCAACAGCTGGCAACGGCAGCAAAAACAAAACGCAACAACAACAACAACAACAACAACGGCAACGACAAGAGCGGCGACATGCCCACCTGCGAGTAAATCTTGTACATGGGCTCGAGGATGAACTGCACGAAGGTCCTCTGGCAGTCCGGAGGGGGGTATCCCTTTCGGAACGCCCGGGTGGTGGGATCTACCCAAGCGTCGCCCCACAGACGCTTGCCAAGCTCCTTCGGGCTCATCTCCCCGTAAGCGTCACAGTACACCTAACAAAGAGCGAAGGAGGCGGTTGTGTGGCAGTGCAACCAGAGCGGTTATTAATGCCCTGCGACGTTACGGAAACATGTCCACATTTTCCATCAAAACAACGACGACGACAGCGATGTTAAAAAAAACACACACACACAATGGCGGGGCTAGCGGCAGCAACAACAACAACAACAACAACAACCTCCGAGAACTATTACCTCACTTTCAGAGACTGGAGCCAAATACATCCTTACACCTGCTTTCAGCAGCCGTGCAGCGCGAACCTCCACAATTCCTCGGCGCCCATCTACGGCTGCAGAGTACCCCGCCCATAACCACAAACACACAAACCCGACGTCGATCGTTTCCAAGACCAATTTCCCCGCCACGGAAAAAAGCTTGGTTTCTGCCACAAAACGTCCAAAAGCTACACACAAACCCCGCCAGGAGAAGCATCGACACAGCGTCCGCGGTACCAAAGAACCGGGCACAAAACAACCGTTACACCGGGAGACGGTCACATAGCAGGCGCGACAGAGTAGAACCACGGTATCATGGCACCCTAGTCGGTTACCTTGGCGAAAGATGCGGTGGTGAAGGCCCAGCCGTGCTGCGCCGACGCGAAGCAAACGTTGCCCTTGGCCGGGTCCAGCCTCTGCGGGGGGCCGGTGACTTCCGTGCTGTTCGCCGCGATGAGGGCGTTCACCTGGGGGCGCCGTGGGGGGAACGTGCTTTTGTTGTTGTTGTTGTGTGCTAAGAAGATAGGATGTAGACAAGGCCGATGAAGCGGGCTCACGTGCTCACAATTACAGAAGAGAAGAGAAGTCATGCACTAAGAAAAGGCTGACTAGATTCGAATTGACAGGCGTGAGTGGGACTAATGAGAGGATGGGCAAATGACTAGGTTTGTTGACAGCGATGAACAAGCCGTGAGGAAAAATGATGTTTTAAAGTCATCTCGCGGTTTGGAGCGGTCAAAAAGCCGACCATGTCCTCCTTGTTCATTTAGCAGCCGTGCTGACTTTTGCACACGCCAGCCCAACAACAATAAAAAACAACCACGGACAACCACGACGACACGATAACAACAGCAACCAAAACCACAACAGTATCTATAATAGTATGCAACGAACAGACGGTAACAACAGCAGCAAACATCGCATACTGTACCTCCTCCAAGGTGTGTACGAGCTTGAAATACGCATCCGCGGGAGGCAGCTTCAGCTCCAGCAGAAGGCGATCCACCTGCTTGTTTTCGGCGTGTGCACGCGTCAGTCAGTTGATAACGAGAGCGTGCCGAGGTCGACTAGAGAAAATATGAAAAAAGAATCAGAGAGGGAGAGAGCGAGAGCGAGAAGAACGTACCGTTGGTCACATTAGCCACAGGGCAAGGAGATAACACAGGGTACAAAAGTCATTGACAAGCAGACAGGGAAACAGAAGCAACTCGACGCCAAGGAACATATCGTCCGGCCAGATACAAGGAGTATCCCGACGGTTCACCGCGCGGACAAGCCGCCGTTGACGGTTTACTGCACTTGTTTCCGCCGCGCAATAATACTCCCGGTGTGTCACGGTGCCGGCGGCATCTACTACCCAACTCCTCTCACCTTGCTGATACAAAGGTGGTTGGGTGGCAACCCGATCACGACAAACGCGCCACCTCTTACCTCCACCCCCCCTACCCCCCCCCCTACCCGTCTCTAACCTTGTTGATGCAGAGGGTGATGGCGAGACCCTCGTGCAGGGCGTGCTTGACCAAAGTCTCCGTGTGCATCATCACCCCCTCCACAGCGTCGACCACCAGCACGATGCCGTCGCAAGCTCTGCCCCGCCCCCCCAGAGAAAAAAACAGAA
The DNA here is from genome assembly GCA_000310025.1 of Ectocarpus siliculosus. NCBI lineage: Eukaryota > Phaeophyceae > Ectocarpales > Ectocarpaceae > Ectocarpus > Ectocarpus siliculosus. The sequence goes on from FN649733.1 coordinate 2,788,482, forward strand.
CATTGCGGCGAGCGAGCGAACAGCGTCAACACAACAGCAAAATGCGTCGATAAACCTCGGGCACTGGAACGTTGCCCAGAGACGGAACAAACGAATCAGAACGCTAGAACAATGAGTGTGACCACACTTAGATTGCCCTAAGTACGTGACAAAACGCGCACACTCCTTGCACGTACTTACACTCCTTTTGTGCAGCACCTGTCATTCTCACAGCAACTACTATAATAACTACTGTCCATTTTCCTCATCATCCTAACGTCACCACCGCTGGTTCCTCTGTACCACGCCCCCCCACCCGCCCCGTGCCCCAAGCCAGCACGTACCTCATGGCGGCAACGCTCTCGTCGACGAAGTTAACGTGCCCGGGGCAGTCGATGAGGTTTAGCAGGTACGATTTCCCGGCGGTGCTCTCAAGCACCATGGACACCGGACACGACTTGACCGACAGCCCCCGCTGCTGCTCGTCCACGCGGGTGTCCGTGTACCGCACCTCCTTCGAGGGGTCGAACGGTTTCACCCTGTTATGCGCGCGGGTTGCGGTCGAAACAGGGACAATGGAGAAAGACGCAAGGTACAAACGCAAGGATTAATGCACGAGCGTTTCGGAGCAGCCTCCAGCACGTGTCTCGACTCCTGCTGTGCCTGCTGCATTTCTCAAAACGCGCCTCCTTAATGGGTGGAGACTATGGCGAATACTTCATGGTAAACGAGACCTCAGAAGACATGAGCTTCCCGCGTTGCATCATGCATCACCCGAACCAAAGAACCTGCCCCGCTGGTTGCGACACAATCTTAATTTGTCTTCATAACCATACCCTGTGCTTAGCGCCTTCTAACACCTGAACGGCACCAACTGAAGCAGACGCCATCGGTACGCACACGCCAACTAGCCCGAAGAGGGCACTACAGCAGTACGTATCTCCGATACAATTGGATACCAACCGCTAGCGATAATCTCTCCACCAACCACGGTAGTTGATGTGAGGACAACAACAACAACAACAACAACAACAACAACAACAACAACCACGCACACGTGCACACCTGCTTTGTCCAACTAAGACGTCCATGAGCAGGGTCTTCCCGTGCCCGAGGTGCCCTACCACCGCCGCGTGACGTACCAGGGTGGGTGTTTCCATGAGAGAGGCCATAAACTCCGGGGAGCACTTCGTGTCCGGCAGCTGTCAAAACAACGGCAAGCGTAATTATTTTTCCACGGCAGATGTGTGAGGAGATCGGCAGGGAGGGCGATGCCGGACAACAAAAAAAAAACGCATAAGAATACAACATGTGATGGAGCCAATCGTGAGCGGGTCACGCGTCCGTCGAGGCTGAATGACGGTGGTATCACTCGGCTCTTTCGATGGATCATTTCGATTTGATTGGTTCCGGTCCTCTGCTTGGCCTGGGTTATCTTCGGTCTTTTCGGGTGGCCACGCCTGTCTCTTGCATTTCCTACACGCCATGCCATGCCACACAAGCACCATGCCTATCACCCGCCACTCGAGCACAATTCGAGCAATTTTCAAGGCCTCGTTTTTTTGCTTGTACACCCTGAAACGTGTCCAAAGGGCCTCTTGTGCTCACCCTGCGTCTTCACTCAACGCGCTCGTAAAAACAACAACAGCAGCAAGAACAACACACCGCGTACCTCCTTCTCCAGCTTGGAGAAAGTCTTTGTCTTGACGGGCGCGATGATGGGCTCCTCGAGCCCCTGAGCGTCCTCGTCCGCTGTGACGGTGGCCGCACCCTTGTACACATCCTCAGCGTCGGGGTAATACCTTCAAGCCAAGAGGTGCACACGAGGGAAAATATGTGCTTGAAACGCCACCCAAGATTGAAACGTCACGAAAGAGCGCTTACTGCTGTTATTACGTTGTCCGCGTGCTACGTTGTCCGCGTGCGATGCTTTCGAAGTGTCTCCTCAGACAAAAAGAAAGAGCTTCCTTTTCGGTCGACTGGTACAAAGGAGGCACCGGGAATAAACAGGTTGTTGCGAAGAATAAAAAAACAGGTTGTTGCGAAGAAAAAAAAAACAGGTTGTTGCGAAGAATTAAAAACAGGTTGTTGCGAAGAATTAAAAACAGGTTGTTGCGAAGAATTAAAAAAACAGGTTGTTGCGAAGAATAAAAAAACAGGTTGTTGCGAAGAATAAAAAAACAGGTTGTTGCGAAGAAAAAAAAAACAGGTTGTTGCGAAGAATAAAAAACAGGTTGTTGCGAAGAATTAAAAAAACAGGTTGTTGCGAATGTTGGCCGCGCCCTTGTAAGATCAACTCGGCCTCGGGGTGACTAGTTGGAAGCGCGGGCTGAAGTAGTAGTCGAAGAAAAAGCCCATGCTGTAACAAGCACATGCACGCATGTGACAGGATACTCGATACTTGTCTCCGCTAAGAGAGCAAATATTGAAGGGCGTTGTGCACACTCAGCCGGTCTCACAATCCTTCCAACAATAAGCCTCTAGTGTCTTGCCATATTGCGGGGAGCGACCTATCGTAAATGAACATGGCATGGATTCAGTCAACCAATTTCTTGTGCACCTCCCACGCTTCTCATTTTCGTGAACAGCAGAGCGGCTTGTAGTAAACGCTCGGTGAGAACTCAGCTAGATCTTTCACACACCTAAAAACGCAAAGGCACTCACTTTTTGTCTTCGTGCAGGACAATAGCGTCGCCGCCGACCGCGCCTTCGACTTCCATCCCTTCCGCACCCTCTCCTCCCTGAGAAGAAACGGAAGCCACCCGACAAGACTTGTCAGAGGCCCGGATGGGGCGCTGCATGTATCAATACTTGAATAGTTACGCGGGATTAATGTTTGTGGTTCTTCGGCTCAAATATAAGGCAGCAACACAAACACACTACCATCAGTTTCGACTAACCGTGGGTAGGCTACTTCGAAGGCGGGGTAATGTGGATTATTTGCGGAGGGATCGCGGTAGAAGCAACTGGATAGGTCACTCATGATTTCACAGTGAGGGAGAGAGAGAGAGAGAGAGAGAGAGAGAGAGAGAGATTGCAAATAGCGCAAAACGTTGCACTGATATCTAACAATACCAAACAACTGCACGACAGTCACAGATAACAGGTGGGCAGATGGCTTCTCAAGAGAAGTGGTGCCGTAGACACGCACCTCGGAACGTCAAGGCTTGCGGCCGAACATACCACCCGATTCCCTCCGCCAACGCGCCGACTGCTCGAGGCCGTGATGAACAATACTTCTCTCACGTTGCAGTACCCACAGCCAAGGGCACATTCACTACGCACACAGCAGTAGCACTAGATATACTTTCGCCATTGTGGATCCTCCGACCCAACGTTCCTCGTGATAATCCTTGTTTTGTGAAACTCAAGGTTCCGTTGGACAGCTTTCGTCCTCAGAGTACCGACACAAGACAACAGCGAAATTTTCAGGTCACCGATCCCTCCTGAGACGACTATCAAAGCTCGATTGCCCCTGCATGCCAAAACCGTTGAAATAATTCACGAGACCTTTTCCAGAACCGCGTTTTTCGGAACTTGCACCCGATTGGTTGGTGAGCGAGGTTTGCAAGCCGGTGTGGGGTGTGTATCTTGATCGCATACGTACGGCAGTCAAGCACATCCAATCAGTGATAATACAAAACGGTACCTTCAGAGGCATGGTTCTTATGCCCCGCATAGATGTCTCAGCTAGATTACACATGCATTAAATTACTGCTGTAGTGTGTGTTGTGATATCCTGCGCAAGAGCAGGCAGGCTCCTGCCGCGTACGATCACCTATGATAACGATACGACAAAGATGGAATTTCACGACGCTTGTGTCCAAAGCTTCTATCAGTGAGCGAGATGTTTCCTCTCTAACCAGTATCCACCAGCGAAGGTACGATTTCCAAGGAAAACTACACCTTTAAAATCATGGACGGTTTACCCACCTCAGGCGAGACTTCTGTACTGGAGGGGATTGTTCTGAAGCCCTTTGCAATGATGGTTCAATGATGTCAGGCATAAAATCAGCACATCAGCTCTGGTACAAGGTGGACAAGTCCCTCCAACAAACTCTCAGTAACGTCCGTCAACGACTTGTATGTTCCACTTGTCGGTGACCCGTGCGGCGCGATCAATTCCAAGGGCTAGGACGTGATATCATGCCCCACCTCGCCATCTCCATCTCCCTCCTCCTCCTCTTCTTCCTCCTCATCGTCCGAATCCTCCTCGTCGCTGCTGTCTCCTAGCTCCGGACCGATGTAGTTGCCGAACTCATCGTACAAGGTGTCATCCATGCTGTCCAACAAGACCACGACCCAACACCCCGGCTCTCAGCCCTCCCTTATCACGACACCGCCCCGCCCACAAAAGGAGAAGGGAATCTGGCAGTAGAGCTCGGTCTTCGCGATGCTCCTTCCCTCTCCGATGTGCCCGTCAACAAGGCAGTTCCCGAGTTTAAACTGACCAACCAGACGGAGAGGAGGCGTGTGGGACATCGGCGTGTGATGGGCATATATAGATTCAGCGCGGAGAGTAAAGCATTATGGAGGGGAAACTGTCGGGTGCATAGTTGCTGTGGCCTCCGCCTTGCTCCTGTCGGCAACGACACCCATAAGCGAGCTACTGCTGGAGGTCTGGGCGAGTCCTGCGGGGAGGTATCTGCTGTTGGGGACAGCAGCTGTAGGAGATGATCCAATTTAGCCTTGGGACAGTCAATCAGCCGCCGAATGGCGGGCACGAAACACGCACACAAGCCCGGGGATACTAGGATCTTCCCTTGCAATCGATCGGCTGCTGTCGTCGGGCGTCTTCCCTAACGTCTTCCTAAAGACAACCCGCACACACACCGAGAACGAAACGTGCTTGCTGTGTACGGCAGGCGGCGGCCAAGCCGTCCTTACACTGGGGAATATGGATCCCTCGTACCACCAACACATTCAGCCTCAAATCCCCCGATACCAGCTTCTGCATCACATCATAGCACCCACCAGCAGCAGCGACGACACTCACATGGACACACAACCGGCGTGGCAGAAGCAGAGAACACGATGCTGGGAGCGCGGCAAACAGCAAGGCGCAAAGGCGCCAGAGAGGTCCGTAGAGTAGATTTGTTGAGTCTTCATACCCGTTTTGATTGCACGGAGCCCCGCCAACGTCGGCGTGATTCCGTTATCCCGTGTTGCGGAGTGCACCGAACTCACAGCACATCCAGCAGCTTCTGGGCCAGCGAAGAGGTCTGTGCAACTCAATAGACGGCACAGCACGGACTAGATAAGGGTCGACATCTTGTGCTCTTCTCGCTTGGGAAAGCCCGGTGGTGCTCTTTGGTCTCAGAGAGGAAAGCTTGCAAACGGAAAAGGAAGGACAGCGGCGGTGAGTGACGGTCGAGGCGCACACACGGAACAGCAGTGCCATAACAGCTAGGCTCAAAAGGTGCTGTGGCTTTTCGTGGGAGCATTATGTCAGTAGAGAAAGCACGAGCCTCGTGGTTAGAAGTTAATACTGTTGTATTGAAGACATGCGACAAGTAGACCGGCTTTGCTCAACGACGAGGATCAGATCGCGGTACAGCAGTCTACATAGAACACTTGGCGCAACGGGATTGGGCTATCTTCGCCAGGCCCTTGCCACAATCAGTTGACTCGGTACGCAACTTAGCAGTGCCAGAGGTAGTCGTTCTACCTTCATCTGTCCGTTAAGCAGGACCTCTCAACCCTACGCTGTCGTGGAGATTCTATTTGGCGAAATGTTCAATTCTCTACAGAGGCACGTTAATCCGCAGGAGTGAAACAGATGGTGGACTGCAGCTGTAGGTTGCGTAAGATATCACACCCCCTGGGCGGGTTTTCAAAGCTTGATTTCTCGGCAGCAAAAACAGTGACGACGCCGAGAATGGCGGTAGGCGTTGGAACCATCTCTTCGAAAGCTTCCCGAAAATGCATCATTTGAACTCGGCATGCTCTTCGTCGTCGAGTAAACGAGCTTTCATCATCGGTCGAGGGGGTGTGGTATCTTATGCAACCTCCGGCATGCATAGTGAAACCCGGTGTGTGCAGCAGACATAAGAGTAAAGCAGTTCTGATGCGACTACCTCTTCTTTACGAGGCGACTTCTCGGCGGGAGGTGTCACACTACGCTGTTGTGCGTATTATCGAGCTCCGCGAGTTGCATGTCACGAGATAGGTTACTGCCGTCCTGCTGATGCTAGTGCTGATGCATCGGCGCGGGTGCGCTAAAGCAAAGAAGGGGGGTCAGGTTTTCTTGACGTTAGATAGCACCTCCTCTAATGCTGGTGCCAGTGTTTTGCCTTCACCGCGGTGCTCCGCAAGAACGGAGTGCGAATAGCTTGAAACCACGAGTTATGTGTTTTGGGCGATATGATAGGTTGAAATGGCATCGAGAAAGAGTTGTATTTTGCTTCCTTTTACCATGTGACCGGTGTTTTTATTTGGACCCGTGAAGTGGGGATGCGGTGTTGAGCTTGTGTAAGAGATCGTGTGTTGTGCCAATTTGATCAGACATGCATACCATAGGTAAATACGTTGTGGAATGAAATGCGTTCGCACACAACGGGGCGTTTGCGTGTGCTGGCGCATGCATGCCTCCAGACACGAAGCTTTGCCCACAAAGGAGCATCTGTGTGTGTTGGCGTGTGCATACGTCCAGACATCCACTTCATCTTGCTTATCTTCGTCGATCACAACGCCATCCAAGGGTGCAACATCCGCACTTCCAATTGTTGCCGGCGTGTGTTGTACATTGGCGGAGAGAGAGAGCGGTGTTGTATGAACAGATCTGGAGGTGGCGGTAGATTCAGTCAGGTCTTGAGTACGATTCTACCTGACCAACTATACTATATAGGGTAGTAGCTCAGGTTTATGAGTACTTGGCGATGCATGGGAAAAAGAGCACAGCCGGTATCGTCTACTTCGTATTCAATATCCGGGTAACGTCCCATTGTTGGATCTTCACGATAGTGCGCAAATCGAAGGGTCTACATACTAAGAAAAGCCCAAGGACCACCGAAGGAGTATGGCGCACGCGCATGCATGATCCCCCAGTGTGTTCATGCCTAACGCCTGCGCTTGCCGCCATCCGAAACAATCGACCCTCGTTCTTTCCCCGTTCCTTTCGCCCGCATTTTTTATGATGATGCAGTTCTGTTGTCCCATCTCCCGCAGGGTTGACCCGAACAAGCCGGGAACTCGAACCCCGTAGTTTTCAAGAGTTCTCCGGACCCCGGAACCGAAGACAAACGCGAGGCCGGTAGCTTCAGCTGCTCTCGCTTCGGCTGAACCGAACCGGCATTGAACGCGCCGCCACCTTCCGCTGCGACAGGCGCGCAGGGCGAACGGTGGAAGGCTCGCGGCAGCGTCGACCAGCGGCGGTTAAGGAAAGGGGGTGTACCAGACGGCAGCACCATGCCGGTGCTCACGTTTGTTGCTCGGGTGATGGACGGCCTCCTGCTGGTGAGGGGCGCTTGGTTGTGATTGGTCAAGTCTTTTCACTAGTCGGGGTACTGTGTGGTTGTAGTTGATTTCATCGGTCGGATCAACGACTGTTCTTGCACGTTGCAGACTGGAATGCTTCGGGTTCCAGGGGTGTCAACTTGGTGGGCTGCAGAATATGAACTGCATGCATATGAAGGTCCGTCGACTAAACCCTAAACGGTAAATCGTGAACGGAATATTTCTTGTGTCATGTTGAGTGAAATGAAGAAACTTGTGGACAAGAAGGAGTACGATATCTAACGTACGTGGTGCGATCCGTTTTTGGCTCTGCACGAGATAGGTCAACCTCGCTCGAAAATCGTCATGTTGCGCGTGCACGTCTTTGCAAAGGTCCTTGTTTAAGTACTAGTTGACGGGGGAGGGTGGTATCGATAGACTCGCGAGCTGGACAGCGCACGCTTTGTTTGTTTTAGCGTACGGCGTGCTTTGCGATGTAACGCGTTTTTGGAGGATAACGGTTGTCTTTCGTAGTTCTTCTGGGTTGTATCATACGCCAACTGCATTTCTTCCCCCCCCCCCCGTCACGTTTTCGATTTGTGGGGAATGTCGTGCGTAGGTGGCGTCGATGGACTCTGGATCGGACAGCGCAGCCACGGTGGATGTGTGCCGGAGCCAGGCGAAGCAGATCCTCAAAAGACTCAACCCTCGATCGGTGGCCAAGTGCAGCATCGAATCGCGGCCCTATGTGTTTCAGTGAGTGCTGCTGCTGTACCGGGCATTGCCGTCACCTCGCAGGGGTAGTTTTCGTTCGCAGTTTTAGCTATCTACCCTACGGGCTTGGCTACCTGAGTGAAGAGCTCCGAGAGGGGTCCACGCAGAATGGAATTCCTCTGGGTTGCAGTGCCTGAAACTTTCTACCAACTAACGCGAGAAGGTTTCAGCCATGCTTCTGTGCATGTGTTGTATGTTTGTGGTCGCGAGCGGTGCTTTGCTTCTCGAAAGGCGTTTCCAACTGTGCATTTGGAAGATGGTGCTACGACGGCGACTGCGCTGTTGTTTGTTTTGGCGTGACTCGCAAGACAAATATATGCCCCTGTGTGTCGGTCGTTTGCTGTGCGTAGCTTTATGGCGCCAACACGCAAGTCTGGGCGCCTAGGTGACCTCACCCTTCTTGGGAGGCAGCATATCCTGTCTCGTTATTGCTACTTGGCGAGGGTTTGTTATTCACCCTTTTCTCCTTCTGACACGCTATAGACGTCTCTGGTTCCCACCGACGTGTCGACGGTGTTCACGTAGCTTAGTACCCCCCCCCCTCCCCGACCCATGTTTTTTTCGGTGTCGTTGGGGTGATTTTACAGCAGTTGCTGACATCATCCAGGGTTATCAACTAACTTACCCATTTTTGGTCCCACCGCGATATCGGGAACCCCAAAATCAAGAGACCTCACAAGTCCACCCAACCTTGTGTTTGCACAACCAATCAACCCGGCAGTTACATGATCGAGCAGGGTATCTGCTACCTAACGCTGGCAGAAAAGGGCTACCCAAAACGGTTGGCGTTTCTGTACCTGGAGGAAATCCACCAGGAGTTCGTGGGGGAGCTGCGGCAGGACTACGGGGAGGACTGGCGCAACAAGGCAAGCAAGAAGGCCATCGGCCAGCGGTAGCTCGCTCGCTTGAAGAAACAACGGCCCTTGCCATAGTTGTTGTTGTTTCGCCTTGCCCTTCTATTGAAGTGCGATTCTGACCTTCTCTCTCTAGTCTGCACATGTTCAGTGTCGCCACCCCGGTGGCGACATGGAAGATAATACCATTCTACGTTGCTGTTGCTGGCGGTAACACAAAGGCTTTCCTCCTCCCCTTTCTTTCGTTCAAACACCGGGGCGTTACTTCTCTGGTCCTAACTGCCAGGTGGAGACGGCGGCCCGACCATACGCCTTCATCAAGTTCGACAAGGTGTGAAGAGCAAGCTCCTCCTGATTTTTTTGTGTGTTGTAAAAGCCTAATAGCACAAGTTGGTGTTGTTTTGTTCCTTTCGTTGTGTTGCAGACCTTGGTTGAAATCCTTCGGTAAGCTTGCTCGCACCAGTATTGCAATTTTACAATAATGCTCTCTTCTCCGTTTTTGTTTGTGTGGTTCCGGCACGAGAGGACTTGGCTGAAAATTTGTGGGGGTACAGCAAAGCCGTGTTTCCTTCTCTACCGGGTTCTGCGTTGTCATTCCTGCGTAACTCCTATTCCCCCACGCCCCTTCCTATGTAGTAGATGGCGCACAGGAAAGGAAAACTTCTGTCATGCAACAATCGTGTGAACGGCCATTTCTCGAACGTGGGGACGGCTCCGTTGTCGAGACACCCGGTCTGATGGTCGCGACCCTCTCGGAGGCGAGGAACAGAAGAGTTCACGTCCCGCCCACCCCCACCCCTTGCTCTTTTTTTGTTTCCCCCCGACGTATGAAGCTCTCGTAAACCAATGCTGTTCCTGCTGCTGGTGCAACTGCGGTTGCTTCGTGTTGCGGTGTGTTGGCCCACATGTTGTCGTCCTGCTGTTAAAACGCGCTGCTGCTGCTGCTGCTGCTGCTGCTGCTGCGTTGTCAATTTCTGGCAGGTTATCCAGCGTAAGCGAAAGGAGTTCCTCGACCCACAGAGCAGAAACAACATGGCGAGGCTCAACGACGACCTCGCCGACATCCACAGCATCATGAAGCAGAACATCGAGGAGGTTCTCAACCGAGGGGAGAAGCTCGACCGTGAGTTCGCCGAGAGTTTTCGCTAGTCCCGGCGTGTTGGTTTTGTGCCGTTGCGGGCGCGCCCGTGGCCCGACGTACGAAGGGGTTTACTACAACTGGAACAGACGTACAAAGTTTGACCTGTCGACCTTACCTTTTCAATGGTTGTTTCCTTGGTAGCTTGGACCTGAGTCGGCGGTGGTGTCGAGGGTAGTGAGGTGTGGTGGGAGGTGGGAATTGGACGAGCGCAATGGACGTTACAGAATCGACAGGTAGATGGGTTAAACTGCCAAGTGATTCACCTGGAGGGTTTCGTGTTTGGCCTTGGACCCGCGGTTTCACGTGTCCCGGGCGTTTTTTTTACTGTTGTTTCTCGTCCCCACCCCCCCACCCCCCTCCCTGCCTGCAGACGTTTCCGAGATCTCGAAGACGTTGTCGACGCAGGCGGAGCAGTTCAAGTGGAGCTCGAAAAAGCTGTCCCTCATGGTGAGATGACAGTCAGATGTGCAGATGTGCATGCACATCGCGGAGAGAACAGTGATTGCAGCAGGCTGAGTTAGGAAAGGCGAGAAGGACGGGCGTCTCCTGGGTATGCACGTTTTTTCTGCAGCTGTTTCTCGACGCAAACATTTTGACGTGTTTCTCCTCTCTTGACATCATTGTTTCCCGCAACTCTCCCTGTTGTGATAGCAACTCGACGACGACGAGTATCGCAGCGTTGCCTGTCTGAAGCTTTCAAGTTTTTTAGCTGTAAATAACCTCGAGAGCGCACACAGCGACACGCTCGCTCACCGAGCTCTACAAAAAGTTCCGCACACTGAGTCAGAGTAGGCGACATCAGATATCACACCCCCTGAACAAATTTGCAAAGCTCTATTACTCCACAGCAGAAAGAAGCGTGGCAGGGCGGCGTTGGAACCGATAGCTTGCCGAAAATAAACGAACCGTTTGACATCCTCGTCGTCGTGGACTAACATAGCTGTAAATATTGATCAAGGGGGCGTGATATATTATTTCACCTACTACTGCGGTATGCATAAGAACAAGGAGCACCCTCCAGACTCACTCCAGGTATTATATTGTTGTATAATAGCTGAAACCCCTCATTATTGATAGTGCTGCTGCTGTAGTCTCACTGAGCAAGAAACGTAGTCGCCGTTCGCGAACCACATAGTCTATGCATCGCCTCTCTTTCCTCTCTGTGATGTAGGGCAACAAACAGAAAATAACATGACTAAGCACTTCGGATGAACTACTACCTCAATACGCTTGCCGTCCGTGTTAGATGCGCACCGCTACATGAGCAAGGCGTCGACCGTCCTCATGGCTGACTACACATATACTGAGATAGTTGTGCTACGATCGGCTTTGTCGCTCGAGTTACGCACTATGCTACGCAGCAAGACCATGCGTAGTATGCGGCGGACCGTCGTTGCTGCTGTTCATGGATGACGATCCAGAGGAAAACGTAAAGAGGCGTGCATCGCTACCTATACCCGATGAGCAACGCGTGCAACCCAAAGCGACACAGACGATGCACCTTACTTGCGAGCTTTGCAGCGCATTCCGAGCAAGAACAGCAGCCGCATGTATACAAAGGTCAAAAATCACAAACGCAAAAAAAAAAAAAAAGATGGTGGCGCGCAGCACGCAGGACCCTCTTTCTCTGTTCAACCAGCCGTCCCATGGCGGAACGGACAAGGAAGAGTCCGGGCCGAGTCGTGTCGGCCACAGGAGGTGGAAGCTGCTCAAATTCGGGGAGGGGTCGTGGTTTGCGGTTCCCTACCGAACCATGCTTGAGGCGCTACGAGATTTGCACTGTAGCTCGAGATCAGCTTTGGAGACCGGGTCGGGCAAGGGGTGGGGGACGAAAATGAAAGGTCCACACATGGATATCGAACGATGAGACTGAAGCTAAAGCTTCAGAACTGCTTCCTGTCCCACAGCGGTACAATAGCGTCAACCTTTTGTCGCGATCTCGAGATTGTTCGGCTCTATGTAGGAGCGGTAACCGCGTTTGCTGTCGCTCTTTCCTAACCTTGCATTTCCTGACACTAATCATCTTAACCCACACTCCTCCAACGCCCGCGTTTTGTCACTGCTGTCCCATGATGCGTTTGCTGCTTTCCGGTGCTCGTCAGGCGTTGTGGCAAAAGTACGGACCGATTGGGGCGATGGTGATAGCAATACTTTTCATCTTGTGGTGGAAGTTTTTCTGAATTTCTCTTTGGTGTGGTGGAGGGAAGGAAGGGGGTAGGAGGGAGTGGAGGATCTCGTCCGCTGTCCGATATGTGTTTTTTCTTGAACTGCCAGCAGACCTCGATTCGTGTTCTGTCCTTGTACGTGCAACGATGAGGAAATTGACGAGGGAACAGCAGTTGGTCGTAATCCGGTTGGTTGCGTGTGTGCGCGGTTTGGTTTTGAAGACAGCTAACTCGTAATTTTGCAGTTTTTCGTGTATCATAAGGCGTGTATCTTTGTTTTCCCTGCGTGCTCAGCCCACGATATGGTTGCTGCGCGTCATGTCTTGAATGGAGTGTACTACTGAATGGAGTGTACTACTGCAGGTTACAAGCCATTACACCCCTCTAAAGCGTACGATGACGTTCATGTACGCCGGCAACGGCCCACCTCGCCCGCGATAAATTCTCATGCCGAACGCGCCACAAACTACGCCACGCAAGCATGTTGACCTTGTTAGCGAGCAAGGGCCTAGAAGCGGTGGATGTGCCTCTCGACGAACATCTGTCGAAGTGGTTTCGAGGTTGTCGTGTAGGTTTGGCAGACACCGCGATGTTCTTTCTTTTGCCGGGGGTTTATGTATGTTGCAGCTTTGCAGCCAACCTACGGGCAGCGGCCGGACTGTTCCCAGCTACAGCCAAGGCCTTGTTATTTTTTTCTATTTTCCTCTTTCTTCTCCATCAACGCAACACTCTCTCGACAAATACCGCGCCTACCCTCCCAGTTGTGCCATACCAACCCGGGCCACTAGTGGGACAGGGGTGACGCTACTGTGTCGACAGCAAGGCCAATTTTCGACTCCAAAATACACACAAAAAACGAAATCCCCGACAATTGAAAGCGTGAGGGGAAGAAGGGGAACGACACAGGAAGAAGCACACGCCGCAAAAGCCATCGTGTCCAGACGTCCAGACAGCTGACAGAGCCTCAAATTGTAAAAAAATGCCATTCGTAAATGTATACAGGAGCTCGAAACCACGCATTGGTACCTTCTTTCAGTTTTAACCAATCTCTCCCCGATTGATTCGAAAGGACAAGATGCCCGGCGGTCGGCAACTACCTTTTATGGGAATGCCTCCAGCCCACCAAACAACAAAACCCCAGTTGCGCGGACACAAACGGCAAACAAAGACTTGCGACCGAAAAACACGTTCTATGATAGGCATCCGTAGGAGCCCATCTCGTGCACACATTCCAAAATGCCCGGAAAATACCATGTTCTGGATTCATGGAAGAGAGGGCAAAATGGCAGTAAACTTTGAAATTGAAAACCCGAAACCGACAAACGGCGCGACGCGCGCTAATCGATCGAACAATGCCCATGCGTGGGAGCTGCCGCAGTACATGCGTCACGTACACAGCAGGGCTTTGGTATAGGCAGCCTGCTGTGCACGTATGCGTCCATGTGTGAGAACACGACTGACTGCTGTGTACGCCGCGACTCCCAAACGACTCAAGCCCGCTCGCTCCCCACACGAGAGCCGGCGTGCTCCAGGCGTGTCCCATTGTGCTCCACTGCGCGAAACGCCAGATTGCCGGGACACAAATGACACTTGCTTGTACTGAAATAGAACAAATAAGACGGGTTAGATCAGACAACGAGGCGGTTCATTCACTCGGACGTCAGTCACATGGACGCTGCCTGAGGAGCCTTGGAGTAGTCCGTGGTTCCCTGCAAGCCCTCCACGAGAGCCTTGAAATCAGTCGTGACCTCTCCCTTCATTATATACGGGACGTAAAAAAATCGGGGCCGGGGGGGGGGGGGGGGGGGGGGG
>FN649733.1:2803056-2814862 GCA_000310025.1 Ectocarpus siliculosus
GGGGGGGGGGGGGGGGGGGTTGAGGTGCGGCTCCCCGCCAAATGGGAAAGACGCTTTTGGGAAACACCAGGGTCAAAACAGTTGTCAACGCTAGTGTGCTCTACCGGAACAGCCGCGCTGTCAGGGTTGCAGTTGCACAATCAAGCGCTGGAACAACAGTTCTACCTCTCCTTCCTCTTTACAAACTGTTGTCAACAAACCTGACTCATGTCGCACTCAAAATTCCATCCCCTTTCCTCCACACATTCACTGCACAGAAACAAATGGTACGAACAGCACGAGCAATTTACCTCTCCTTCTTCATTGCTGGCCGCATCGAACGACCGATTTTTTGCGGCGTCGATCTCCAAGCACTCCACGCAGAGCTGGGCGGCACGACAAAATAGCAGAACCAAGGGGGGCCGTAAAGCAAAAACACGGCACGCGCAATGTAGGGTGTGTGAGGCGAGGCAAAAACGTGGTTAGGTCGAGGGGGCGCACGGCGAGCAAAACGATCGAAAACGAAGCGGTCAAACGGGTTCAACGGCGAAAAATAAGGTCGTGCATGCGAGGGTGAGACGTTGTCGAACCAAAGAAGTCTTGGCGGGGGAGCCGAGCCCGTCAACACAGCACCCTAGAACCAATGGGTGGGACAACATCACACGAAACGCATAGAAACCAGAGAGGAAGGTGGGGAGAGAGTTTGGGGCGAAGCCTGTTGCTGTTGTTGTTGTTGTTGTTGTTGTTGTTGTCTTCACATTAAAAACGTTCCGTTCTCTCTACCCAGTACCTTCATCTGTCCATACTAGTCTAACACTTGACCGTCGATTCCCGTGGTCACAGGCTAACATACCCAAAAAAAACTGTAGTAATGAATTATTCATCTCGTACCCTATTCGTGTAAAAATCGCTTGTTTGTGATTACACACGCTTGAGGGGAGGAGCTGCCAATACATCTCGCTCGTGAAAGCATCGCATGCACCACGGAGGAATCATCCTGCGTGAACCCCTATCGGATATAGCTTCGGTTGAAAAGGCAAAGAGTCTTAGTACGAGCAACTACGCAAGGTAGGCAAATATTGGACAACCAGAAAAAATTCGTCTCCGCTCACCTGTGCGACGTCCGCGCGCGGGATGCTCCGAGACTTCCTCTCGAGCATCTTGTCGTCCGTGTCAAGCACCAGTTGCCGCTTGCCTCCCTCCTTGTCCAGGAGGCCCCCCGGGTGGATGTTCGTGTACGTCTTTCCGGACGCGATAAGGTATTCTTCGCCCTTTTTGTTTTCAAGGACGGGAGGGGGGGGGGGGGGGGTGGTTGCAGAAACCAGCAGCTGGACGACCCTTCTTCACAGGGAAGGGGCTTCAAACAGTCCCCGGCTTTTCGGGCGCTCCTTCCTCTGTGGTTGTTTTCCTACCCAAAAGCTGTTGCTGATTCGGTCAAGACAGGCCAACCGACTTGACCAACAACCACCTTCTCGCTGCTGCTTGTGGTTGTGCTCGGTCATGATTGTTGGACGTTAACCGAGAAAGCGGAGAGACATGAAAAGTTAAGGGGCGCCGGGTCCGATACTCCGCAAACACCACAAAAGGCAACGCGCTTATCCTACCTGACGTGTGGCAACTAGCCTTTTCCTGTCATCGCGCCGAACTTCGTATCTACCTGGCCCCGGGTGAATAACAAGACAAAAGGCAACTCGCTTGTCCTACCTGACGTGTGGCAACTAAATAGCCTTTTCTTGTCACCACGCCGAACGTCTTTATCTACCTGGCCCCGGGTGGATAACAGATGACCTTGGACTACTTGGCGAAACGTCCAGATGGTTCTGAGCGCGTTTTTGTTGCAACAACGACGACGACTACCCACCTCTTCCACAACAGGATGTCGCCGCCGGTCCCGTCCTCCTGCTTTCCGATCGTGTTGAGGAAGTTGTCCGGCTGCGTGCCCCCCATGGACCCCACGTACACGAAGTGCTTGACGCCGGCAGACTTTGCGGCGTCGATAAGAGCCTTCGCGCCCAACCAGTCCACCTGCCCCCCCCGCCAAGCGAGCGGCCGGCCCATCACGGAGTCACACAACAAAAGGCGTACAGGAAACACAAAAACATAGGGTGAGATAGGATCGATACGCCACAAGATATCCCAGCATCAGAACATGCCGCCTCAACAAACCGCCTCTAGAAGTTAGCGAATGAGGTCGCACGGACCCCTCTGAGACGGAGGAGCAAGAGGAACGACAGGGTCACCGCGGCCTCAGTCCATGGGCTATACTGGCGGCGACGAACAAGGGCGAGAAGAGCGAGCTCAAACGGACACACCCCTTTGCAGTCCATCTGATTCTTATCATTTTCCGACCCAACAGGCAAGGGTAGGGACGGGGTACCTCTTCATGAGCCACGAGCGACACAACAGTATCACACAGGAGCGACAACCACCGAAGAAGTGTCTTCGTACACACAAGCCAGGTACACCCGAGGTGCATAAACACATGGGCAAGTGCATCCAAGGCGTACATACCGTACAACAAAGTAGCCTCTCCGCGCTGGCCCTATCTTCCGCTGGGCACAACGCAACGGGGAGCGGCAGGCTGAAAAGAAGACTAGACACGCGTCCAGGAAACGTGGGCAATGAACAAAAATAAAAATTGTACACAATCGATGTTTCCATTGCACGATGCGTGCAACCAACGAATGTTGTGAAACACCGAAATGTCACGGCGTGGCACGTCCTCCCAAGACAAAAAATGTAACAACACGGACTGAACCACTACGAAGCCACACTCACACATACCATTTTTTTTTTTTTATGTACGCAACTCTTGCGGAGTCCCGTTCTCGCACCAGTAGAACCAACACCAAACCCTACACAAACCGCACTCACACATACCGTTTTTTTTTCTTACTACGCACCTCTTCCGGAGTCCCGTTCTCGCACCAGTAGAACTTGGGCCTCCCCGGGTCCTCCGAGCGAAGAATCATCTTCTTGAACATGACCTTCGCGATCGAAAACGGGTAGATCTGTGCCACGAACGGACGCGGGCGCGGTTGGGGTGCGGAGCCCGCGAGAGGGGGGCGTGGGGCAAGTCGGGGACGTACACGGCCTCAAACCCCCCCACGCGTTCACACCGTCACAGAAGACCCCGAGCGTAGAGAGCATCGGGCGAGTTGTATGATATCGGGCAAGCCAAGGGGCCAAGCGCCAAGAACCGTGGGTGGTTCGGCGAGTCAGTCAGGCGGCACTTTGCGCTAGCGCGTGGGACTATTCTAGGCTGCTCGAGAATCCACCGTGTGTCCGGAGAGGACAAGGTTCGCGAGAGTCAGCGTGACCACACCACGACGAAGCGAGTCTTCAACACGTTACATCGCTGCTGTGGGAGTGTATTCGTCGAGCCACGACGGTGGCCAGATTAAACATGTGGTGTGAAAAGTATAAGTATTAACTAGCAGACGAGGCTAGCCACGTAGAGAGAGAGAGAGAGAGAGAGAGAGAGAGAGAGAGAGAGAGAGAGAAACAGACAGACCGACCGACCGACAGCACCTGGTTGCACACGTGTTCATGTTATGCAACAGCTACGCACTGAAACAATTGCTGGAAAGACACTGCTGCTGTCCAAGGCACCGTTTACCTCACGTGTCGCGCTCAAATTACCTTCGGAACGGCGCTGGTGCACAGCACAACTGCCTCCATACCCTCCAGGGCCGCCGCCAGCAAACCGGGAGTGGTCAGGTCCGCGATAGCAATGTTGCTGTCCAGGACCTCGGTCTTGCACTTCTTCTTGAGATTGTTCGCGCTCTGAAGCGGGAGGCACGGCGGGATAGCAAGGAAACGCATGGCCAATCGCCAGAAACACAAGGCAAAATACCACCCGAGCGAGGTAGAAAAGTTAGCGCAATCCTCTGTATACTGGTTCCACAGCCAGCATCGTGGTCGTCGAAAAACTACATCAACTACTCTGTACATCCGTCTTTCGGTGTGTACTACGTGCTGCACGTTGTAGGCTCCTACATCTAAGGACGGGGGCGGTGAAATTGTGATTCTCCTATCGATGGATGCCACTTGAGAGTGCCCTGAGCGCATCAAGCTCGCTCTGGTGCACACACGGCGCTCCATATCTCAAGCAACACTTGCTTGGGAGTCTCGTTTGCACATACCCGACCGGCACCATGGTCGCCATTTGCGTATGAGATGAACGCCGAAATTCTGGGTGAGGGCAACAGCGCGCGAAAGGCGCACATGTCTCCTTACGCATACGATTCAGTACACTACTGACTGTCTTGTCTCTCTCAATAAACTACTGTGTTGTGCACCCTGCCGACCCTTGCTGACAATTTCACAGCCGGCGGTTGATATGCCAAACGTCTTCGAAAGTGCTTAGCTTGACCGAGTCCTGGGGGCATACGCACTGAACCATAACGCTGGGATGTCTGTGGCAGCCGAAAACCAAGCAGCAGGCCACCAAAGACACATACAATATGATGCTGCCGCAGCCACGGCAACAACAGCAGTAGTGAGGGGAGGTTCAGCGAAGAACTCGTCAACGGTTTACTACCGTATGCGAATGTCCCACACCTTTTCGGTCCGAACCATGCCCTTCGTGGCATAACCCTCCTTGTCCAAGAGCTTCTCGAAAACGATACCCCCCGTACGTCCACCGGCGCCGGTCACCAGCACTCGCCTAGCGGTACTGGGGGCACCTGCCTCTTCCGCGGACATGATGACGCTGCTGCCGCTGCTAATAGTCCGATGGTTGCTTACGTGGTTCGAACCTGTTTGGCTGCGGCGCAAAGAGCAACACCAGCACCGCGCGGTTACAGCAGTAGGGTAGAGACCAATCGACGCTCATCAATCTCACACAAGCGAGCAGCACTCACATCTCGATGCCCCATTGGTACGGGTCTACCACAAGCGTGCGTTGGCTGGCAGCAAGTTAGGCTGGCAGCAAGTAACAGCAGTAGTCGGCATCGACATCATTGCATGTCATGTGTACTCGAGGATACCCATGGGGATGCGAAAGCAAAAAAAACGAGCTGACACCAACACCGTCATCTCCTCTTCATCTTTTTCAGCCGTATCTTTCCACCAGTGCTGTGAATGCCGAGTACCCACGCCAAGCATGGCGCGGCCGCGTTGCAACTGCTTACAGCAGGACAGAGTCCCAACACCCACGACGAAGGTAGGCACACGCATGATACTACTTGTAAGCAGACCCGAGATTCATCGCATCATGTCTCACACCTTGCCCCCGTCGTCGCCAAGCCTGCCGCTAGAAAGAAGCCTGAACTGACGCGCATGGCATTCACCACGCCCACCAACGCAAGCCCTCTGCCATGTGTCAGCATGGCTAGATAGTGTTGGTGAAGATCTGTCTAGCGGTCTAAACACGTCTAAAGGCCGGCGGCCGTCGCTGCCGTCATCACCAAGGCTGAGGGGCTCCGCCGTTGTGCATATGCTGCTTTCACCTCCCCGCCCGCACCCCCTGGCGCCGACAGCAGTGATTGACAAATCAACCGCAGCAGGCCAGCGACACAGCCGACAGACGCCTGCCGACTTTTGCACAGCACAAACTTCGCACAGCAGCGGCGACGTCAAAGAAGGAGAGAGATGAAGGTCTACGTGCACTTCGAGGAGGGGAGTGATGCGGAACTACACGTGACGCTGAAGCTGACCCTGCCCAAGAAGTGGAACGACGAGTCTCCTGTCAGGCTTCTCAAGGTACTGCTGTACGATGTACGATCGCTCCGAGATGCAAAGACCAGCGCCGCAGTGCACACAGGAGGGCTGCTGGTGCTTTCTCTGAACCACCCGTGAGCGACATGTTGTGTTGACATGAAGGGCAAAACCTTATAGGTTCCAGGCGGTGCGATGAGAGAGACTCTCTTGGGATGTTGTGTGGCTTCGGTAACAAGCTTCGAGAAAGATCTGCTGTGTCGATCTGTCCGGGGTTTCAAAGCCACCAACACGCGCGTGCGGCTGCTGCTGTGTATGTGCCGCCAAGAGCGATTGGCGAATCCACGAAGAACGAATGTGGACAGAGCTGGTGTCTTCTGTATTGCGGGCGGGCGCGAACCTGCAGTCAACAACCACTGCCGAAGTTGTGCGAGAATTATACGATACCTTAGGATACGTAAGATACCACACCCCCTTGCTTGACCGATTTTCAAAGCTCGATTACGCTCTGCAGCGAAAAACAAGCTATCATAGTGACCATCGCGGCGTTGGAACCGTCTCTTCGAGAGTTTTTGGAAATTATATCAACTGATCGTGGCATCCTCTTCGTCGTGGGACATGCGGGCCTTGAAAATCGGTGTAGGGGGTATGGTATCTTATCCAACCCACGGCGGTACTTAAGACTAACCTCCCGTCCTCCCAAAATATGTAGCTCAGCAAACCGTACATTAGTTTTTTTTTTTTTTTCTTAATATGACACAACGAACCATCTCTATCATAGAAAAGAGTCTGAGACAGATTAGCAATGGATTCATAGCGTCAGAAAGTACCTGTATGTCTACGATTTCCCAGACAGCATATAGGGACATCTCCCCTGCGGGTAACAGGCTCAAGTGCTTGTCGAGCGTGTTGGGTGTAGTTTTGTAAGCATATGAGTAACACGGGCAGGTCACACCGAACAAATTCAACTCACTGTTAGAAGCCACCGACTTCGGCCGCGCAAAACGCAGTACAGCGCGAGTATACTCCCACGCCCAGTTGTATGCCCCCTACTGCTGTAACGAGTACCCCTGTTCCTCTTGTTCATTTGTCATCGTCTCCAACGTGATGATCACCGCAGTCTTACGCCCTCCCGTCCCCGCGCGCCGTTGCACACCTAACAGCTTTTCATCGACTCGTACAACAAGCGAAAGCCCGACAACCAACTCGACGTCGACGAGTGCCACCTGGAGACGGGGGCGAGCTTGGACCAGGGGGCGGAGGAACAAGCTTTGGCCAAGGGAGACACGATCGGTGCAACCATTACCGACAGGGCGGACGTGTTCGTGCGGCCGGGAGCAACGAAAGAGGGGATGGGGGCAGCCGCTACTGCCGCCGCCGCCGCCGCCGCCGCCGCCGCCGCCGCTGCCGCCGCTGCCGCTTCGGCGGTAACTGGTGAGAGCTTCGAGCTTTGCCCTCTCTCGTTCGCCGTTCGCCCCAAGTGTGTACAGGGGACCGCAACGCACCCTCGAGAGAACGGAAGATTGGCGCGGGTTAAACGCGGCATGTGTTGTCCCTGGCTTCTTCATGTCTTGGCTTCGTCAGTAGGAATATCATTTTAGAGAGTGCCAGCCTTGTGTTTGCTTGTTGGGAGGGTGTTCTCGGCCCTCAGCTTTTGACCTTTCCACCCGTGTTGCCCGCTGCGGTGTTCCGTGGGAAAGAAAGGGGAAAATCCTGATTACGCCGCCCTGAAGGCCCACTAGCTGTTTTTGGGTGCTGCTGCTGCTGCTACTGCTGCTGCTGTTGGTGACGGCGATGGTGTTTCTTCCCGAAGAAAATACAGATTTGGATCTCCGGCTTCGCTGCACGATGGCATTTTCAATTTTTTGTAGACCTTCGATCAATTCACCCTTGCGTGTGCTTCGGATACGCCCTGGTGTACTTGACGTGTGTCGCACCAACAGCTACGGCACCGAAAAGGGCGGGAGCGCTGAGATGCCGGAACTTCGGGTGCAACCAGTACTACGACGAGGCAGATAACAGGTGGGATCCCCGATCACGACCTCACCGTTTAGTAGTCGCGACACTCCGGCGTGGTCGTTCCGTGCACTGCCATTGTCGTCGTCTGGACGGCAGCTTTCCAACCGTGCTCTGACAAGGCGGGGGTATAAGCTTTATTTCTCTGGCAATCAAGATGTGTATGCGAGTCATCCGTGAGCATGAGCTGTTGTGCGCACTCACAGTCAAGGGTCACCAGTCCAGTTCTTGTCATTTTTCGTTTTCTTCGCCCTTAGAAAGGTACCAAGCGTGAGCGCATGCCCGAACATGTTGTGTTCGTCGGGCACTCCCCCCCTCCCCTCCGAGGCTTGATAGGAATGCGAGAGTAAATCAAAAGTCAACGTGCACAACAAGCAGGTGACCAAGGAGCCCCCCCCCCCTCCATAGTTTTGTTGGACCCCCCCCCATTCAATCTGATGAGATACCGACCTTTCTCGGTTCATTGCTTTTGTGCCCTCCTCCCTTCGAACCGTCCGTCCGCTTCCCGGTGGTTCCAAAACGTGTGAAAAAAAAAAAAGCGACACGGCGTGTCGGTTCCACACCGGACCGCCCATTTTTCACGACACTCGAAAGGGTTGGAGTTGCTGCAAGAAGCGCGTGTACGACTGGGACGAGTTCGAGCAGCTCCAAGGTGATTTGGGTGTCGTGATGACGGCAGGTGGCAAGAAAGAGGGGCGGGGGGTCGTAGGACGGGTGAAAGGAAGAAGTTGTTCCGTTCCCGGAAGTATCGGTATTTTTTCCCTGTGTGCTTGGGGGCATCTCCTCATCAAAGTCCCATGTACCCTACCCGACCCCTCACCTATCTTATCCCGGTCATCTTTTGTGTGTACCCTTTCCTGTCTTACCTATGATCCGATCCAACCCCGTTTGCGCGTACCCCATAACACCCTAGCATACGTCCTGCTCTGCTGGTTGCTTTGGCCATTTTTTTCCCCTCGGTTCTTTGTTGTTGTTCGCGCTCAAGGTTGCCAGGTGGGGCGCCACAGCACGGTTGATCCCAAGGACCGCCTCCCGCCGAATCCACCCTCAGCAGAGCAGGAGGTGGCAGCAAAAGTGAGTCTCCATCTTGGCCCATGCTACTACATACACCACGCCGCTTTTTCTGTTTGAACACACGAATCGTAACCGTTGGTGAGACACGCTCCCGCCGACGTATCCCTTCGCCACCACCGCTTCCATCGTCCTCTGTTGTTGCGGGTAACAAAACAATCGAGAGCCTTGCCCCAGATCTTAGCTCCCTGGTTTGCCGTTCCCATCCACAAAGAAAGTGATGTGAACCCCCGATTAGTTCAAGTCCCGCCTTCTGCTTTGCGCTTTGACATCTCTGGCAGTGCTTGGCTCGCCCAAGCCAGTGCGCGCGCCAATCCCACGTCGTAGCCTTGTTGTCTCGCAGCGTGTCTCGTTATTGTGTTGACCGAAAGAAACAGTGGTACTTCGTACTGGTGTTGCTGAAGTGTGAGGTTGATGGACAGCTCTCGCATGACTCGGCTCGTGCAACCATCCCTATTGCTCAGACTGGTTCACACCCTTCTTGCTGACACGGCGGTCCCCCCCTCCAACCCCCCCGTCCCTAAAAACGTTTTTTCGGCACCGGCGTCATCTCTCGATCGATCAGCCCGCGCCCGTCCTAAAGTCCATCGACAACTACAACGCCGAGAACCCGGAGGCGGCGACGGCGGCGGGGTCCGCAGTAAAGAGCATCACCGCCAAGAAGAAGTGCACCAGGAGACCCGACGGGACGGCAAGGTTTGCACAAATGGAGGCATGTTTTTTTGTTTCCAGTGATGATCCTTGGGGTATATATAGTGCACCCAGAAGCCAAGAGGGTGGACGCAACCAGCGAGAATGTTCTCGTCGTTGCTATGGTCTCAACAGGAGGTTTGTTGTTGTCACCGTTGCTGTTTTCGTGGTGATTTCCAGTTTTGTGTGTTTCGTGGGTTTAGCGCTCGCCGTTTGAAAGCTACCACGGCAATCATGGTTGCGTTTACTTGCCATTTCCTAACCGTTCCCCACCATGTGTATAACCTGAGTTTTTTGTGTTGGATCTGTTTTCGTCACGATGGCTGGGTTTCGTTTCTTCCTTTTTCTTCGAAACACGGGGTCGTTGCGCCGTGTAGGTTGTCGTTGCGATGGCGAGTATAGGGTTAACAAATTAACACCGTTGCTACAGCTGTGCACATCGTAGCAAACTCTGTCCTGTTTTTTTGTCGCACCCTGACAGCTGTGCCAAGCCTCCCCGGCTGCCGAAATTTAGGTCTTTCTCTTAGTCTCTCTCTCTCTCTATCTCGCTCTCTCGTGTTGAATATGCGTGTTGCGCTGCGTTGCCCCGCTTACCGGCTATGTTTCTCTCAGCTGTGTGAACCTCGGGTGCCAAAAGGACTTCGTAGTGGCGGAAAACCAGCGTGACTCCTGCCGGTACCACAGGCTCAACCCGGTCTTCCACGACGGGGGCAAGCACTGGGGGTGCTGCCCCGACCAGGTGTGGAGCATTGGTGGTGTTGGTGTTTTTGTTGGAGCATGGAGAAGGTGGCTCTAGCGGAACAGGCACTCTGTGTATCGGGACAGGCATGGGTGAGCGTAATTCGGTCTCACGGCCTGAGGTTTCCTAGCGCGCTTTATTTCCATGTTGCGCGCACGTTGGATGCCCCGAACCCGGGCTCTCGACGGCATGCACTAGAGGAGCGTTGCTGACGTGGAGTGATGCATTCTCGAAACGAGACGATATATATGTACAGGCTTAAAAGTGCTGTTCGTGAACTATTTTTCGACACAGCCACCCTCCATTTGCGCCGAGGGGTGCACGTGTTGGGCACTGGCCATCTACTACACCCGATTCAAAGATAATCTTGAGGCTAGCGAGAACCGCTCCCGTGTTCCGTGTGATGGTACCATACCCGCTCCGTTTTTTCATGTGTGTGTACCCTCTTTTCGGTAACACCTTCTACACCCGTTGCCGAAAAAATCGAGCACGGAAATCGGAACAATTTGTCGTACTCCTTGGGTCAATAAAATATTCGAGAATACGGAACGTCGAAGGCTGGCCGGTGGTCGAAAATAGACATATGGATGTAGCGTTGACGACGGAAATACCTGTCGATCATTCCCCCATAGAATCTTGTCGGTCGTGCTTTCTGCCAGAAGATGGGTATGTTGTGGGGTATACAGGGGTGCGCTCTTTCGATCTCACCCCTGATGGGCACAGGCGTCCAGGACGCCCCGATTGTGTAGGGTAGGAAGACATGTGAGCGACGGTACTACAGCAGTAAAGGGGGGGGGGGGGGGGGGGTACTCATAGTCGTGCATGCCGTAGTCGTTTGACCATTGACCTCGCATCCCTACAAAGCCGGGACGGAGCACGCCGGGTTCTCACCGGACCAGGCTCTCACATCACCAAGCGCGAAGCGCCGTGAGGTATTTGGCGAGTCGCATGAAGGGTGAGCTGCATCCTGCTAAGGGTGTTCGGCATCTTGTGCTTACTTCCTTGCGTACGGATGACAGCTACGTATGACTTAATTTATTTTCTGGTGCTTTCACTTCCAGAGACAGTTATAAGCACTGTGTAACTGCCTCGAGGAAGCTTGACCATTTTAACACAACGTGGTGCGATCATCCCCCGTTGCGCGGAGTGAGGTTTCTCGACCCCGCACAACATGATCTACTCGACCACCATTATGGTTACCGCCAAAAAAAAAAAACCGAGGTAAAAAAAAAAAACCGGTAACCTGGTTGCCGAGTTCACGAAGTGAATTGGCTTGTTTTACAACGTCGTGGCCAAGCGACGAAAACCCAACCCCGATGGCAAACACCGAGTGGGCGGCTTGTTTTACAACGTCGTTGCCAAGCGACGAAAACCCAAACCCCGATGGCAAACACCGGGGGGGGCGGCTTGTTTTACAACGTTGCCAAGCGACGAAAACCCAACCCCGAGGGGGGGGGGGGGGGGGGGGGGGTGTACTCATAGTCGTGCATGCCGTAGTCATTAGACCATTGACCTCGCATCCCTACAAAGCCGGGACGGAGCACGCCGGGTTCTCACCGGACCAGGCTCTCACATCACCAAGCGCGAAGCACCGTGAGGTATTTGGCGAGTCGCATGAAGGGTGAGCTGCATACCTGCTAAGGGTGTTCG
>FN649733.1:2834444-2855295 GCA_000310025.1 Ectocarpus siliculosus
AACTTCAAGCACAGTAGGGGGGCCGGTTTAGCGACCCCCATTTTAGCGACATGCCCTGTTCAACACCACAAAATCGCGTCGCACCGCCTCACCCGGGGTAGTACATCTGCTCTAAAATGGGTAGTTCGGTTTTAGCGACCTGCCCTGCATAGCTAAACCGGCCCCCCTACTGAAACGGCAAGCGCGGAGGTGCAAAAGGCAAGGATACACACTGCGCTGCGAACAACATCCAATCATGTTAGAAAGGGCTCGCCCGAGAGACCTTAATCTACTATCTCCGAGACGTGAAAAACAAAAACTACCTGGTCCTGTTTTTTGCGCTTGCGGGGGGTTACTCTTGAGACGGGATGGATGCGAGGTGAAGGGGAAGCTAACCGTCAATACTACTGCTGAAACGGGTATATCAGAAACACGACAAGAGCAAAGAGAAGAGAGAGCACCATCCAGCCTCGGCTGGTCCTTGTCCATCGCAGCAGCAGAAGAAGAAGAAGAAGAGGAATAACATGTCCCCGCCCGTGGAAACCAGTATCTAGATATCTTCCGTAATAGTGGTATAGACGCAAATACAACCAGTAGACCCGATAGGCCTGCGAACAATGTATTATTCTCCCGGGAGGTTGCTCTTGCCAATTAACAGTTTTGTTGCAGCCAGAGAACAAAACACTCTAAACCGCGCTGGCGTTATCTCTCCCCAAGAGCAGCAGCAGAAGACGAACAACCGACCCTTTGTTCTCTTTCGTCCGGCCAGCCTATGTCCTGCCGGGCACCTTCTGTCAACTCTTTCTTCCGCTCCAGCTATTGTAGAACAAAAAACACTCACCACGCTCGAGACGCCCCTTGGCCGTCATCCATGGAAGAACTCCCCACAGGAAGGTGCCCGCCCCCCTGTTCCTCGCCTTTTCCTCGAACGAGCTGCTTCCCACCCTCCTCGCGTTGACGGGCACCACTACCACTGCCACTACCACCACTCCGAGACCCACCGCCGCCGCCGCCGCCGCTGCCGCCGTTCCCTTTCGCCCGCTTGCTGGACGATCGCTCACGGCCCGTAGGCGAACCCAGGCGCTTCTTCTGTTGTGCCCGGCCCAGCCGGTGGAGGGAGCGACGCGGTAGGGTGTGTGTGTGGGGGGGGGGTCAACCACGCTGGCGTCGTGAAAGCAGCAGTCAAAGATGAAGAAACGATATCAGCACGGTTCGTTCCAACGCAGCAGCTACGAAACGAAACTTGGCATAGTATATCTACCCAGTCTGCGTGAAACCGTCGTCAACATTCCTTCGTTCCGCAGAAGCCTTTCCTGGATCTAGCATATAGAAGTAGTAGATTAGGTAGGTGCAACGATGAGAGAATCACAGAGAGAGCACGCGTGTGTCCGCCAATATTTGGACACGCGTGTCCGGTTTCCCGCGATCGTGACGCCGCGACTGGGGGCAACGAGGTGCTGCAACAAAACTTAAAACCGTCCCTCAGGGAAGATATGACTATAAATCCCCCAAGATAGGAAGCAGCGAGATCAGCAACAGCTTGCGCGAGCAGCACAGCAGTCCTGCTGACTACAGTATCGGACCGCCATTGCATTTTCATGTGCTTGCAGGGGGAGGGGGGTGGGTGGTATGCTTGGGGGTTTCTCTGTCTTCCTTCTGTGGCTTTCTTCCCGGGGGGGGGGGGGGGCGACGTAGATTGAAGGGTTCATGCCTTCCGCTCTCTCGAGGACGCAACAGGGGATGCGCAGTCTTCCGTGAAATTTTCTCGAACACTGAGGTGTGTGTGTGTGTGACTATCCCGTAGTGTCCGTTACAAGATGGAGTGCATCTGCCTGCCGCAGAGAGGGAGGGGAGTTAAATAAACAAATAAACACGGACACGCAAACCGGGCAGGACTTTGTTTCATGGGTTCGCCGATATTTCTTTGTGCGGGGGATCTGTGCTGTACCCGAAAATATAACTTCACCAAAAATATTATTTTCGGGTACAGCACAGATCCCCCGTACAAAGAGCCGCGAGGCACGTCATGAAAAGTGCTAAGTAATTGCACTACAGTTATTTTCTATCCTATTTACAATTGGGGCGGGTTGACTTCCATCTCTTCCAGGGTATAGGCAAAGTGTCGATTACAGCAGTACTACAGCAGTGTGAGTAGTTCCGACGATAGTATCATCTGCGCTACACTCACCACCGCTTTCACACGGTTTTCTCTGCTGCAAATATAGAGCTGAGCACTGCTGTAAATAAAGAGCTGAGCATATTGTAGTGTAGGTTGTCAGTCGAGGTGCGAACACCGAAGCAGACTACACAGCAGTACACTCAAAAGGTCCAGATTGTCGCATATGCGCTACTGCTGTACCACACACAACAGTGTGCGGGGGCAAGCCAAAAAAGGCGGCGCAACATACTTAACTCGGCGTCCGCCAATCAGCGGCAGAATAGGGCCTCTATGTAACTTGGCGCCTGCCGTCTTTTTGTGTATAGTTTATTCAAGTTGTCTCGGCAATTTTACACGCTTTACAGCAGTAAGTAGGGGTACCGACCGAAAAAAAAAATGCCACTCAACTTTGCTGCAGCCTTAAAGCCGCAGCAGGCGATTACGAGCACGCCGACAGCAGCAGGCTGGGACCACTCGTCCAAAACTGGGCTGTCAGTAGTTTCGCAACCGCAATCCGCTGCTGCTGTTGTCGACAGACGGAGCATTATACCCCAGAGATCAGAAACAGCCGGCGTCCTCCCGTCAGACCGCCTCAAGGAACGTGATGGTGCTAATAGGAAAAACAAATACACACACAGAAAGACTACCCGTTCGAGATAAAGCGAGTATTTCAGATGGATCCAACCTAAGGGGGGAGGAGTCTGAAATTGGTGTTTATTGGAGTTGATGAGAAGTGAGCATTTATTATTATGTGCCAAAGAGGATGTCTGCGTGCGTATAGAAGAGGAGGCATGCGCACCGAGAGAAGGCAGCTGCTCGCAGGACATTCCGTTTGCGCCCGATCACGTTGAAGCATCATCAGTGCTGGAGTACAGGGACTGCTAAACGTACGAGTGGACAACACTGCCAGCTACTACCTGTTAAGACGTTCTGTTCCGGGGAGCTAGTGTGGAACGTGATGGTGCTAATAGGAAAAATAAATACACACACAGAAAGACTACCCGTTCGAGATAAACCCACATTTGAACGGGATGTAATGGTGCTTTTGCAAATTCTGTCCGTCGAAGTTGAAGAGATTCTGGAGTATGTAGCAGCTGCCGGTGTTTTGGTGGACGGCATCACTATCAATATGAAGACAGACTTTGCTCGTACGATGTACAGCAGTACCAGTCCTTCACAGTAAGCGTGTCCTCGTCCTTTCTCCATGTCACACGGGACAAGACTTTGCTTGGGGGATGTTATGTAAAATGCTACTTTACCTAAATAATAGTATCATGCAGAGGTATTGTGATTCGCACCACCTGGCATCACTGGTAACAATTCAGTGCATAGGCTTAAACAGACTCAAAATAAGCCCAGTACCCAGCATGTATTTCTCCCAATTAATGCTGCAAAGACTTCAATACACCCACTTCGACCGTGGTGATGTCTACATACTGCACATAGAACGGGCAGCCTCTTTTTGTACTCGCATATATATATTTTTATTCGTGCCGAAAATAATCTACCTATAATCTTGTGTAGACGTGTAGACGCTTTGCTGGCGGCGACACACCGCTGCCTGGGGTGTTTCCTTCACCATGGAGGTGCGCAACATGTTGTGTTGACTTGACGCCAACGGTATCCGACGGCGTTGGCTCACAGCAGTTCGGACGCCTCGAACCTCTTGGAACAAAGTGAATTTTTAACAAGGTGCCTCTTTCCTTGCGTCAAGGCCTTTCAGAAAATGTTGTCCCCCGAGATTGATACCGTCCCAAAAGTACACAGACGGAAAGAGAGAGATATCGGAGGGATAAAACAACGTCGATACAGCAGTAGTAAGGACGCCAGGAGCGCGTGCAGCCAGCCTCTTCTGCGTATACCACAATAAAAGAGGGGGATTGATTCATAAGTCCTCGCGGGCTTCGCCAGCGTAACAAGTCCGCTGATGTACACCAGTGCCGCAAAAAATTGCGCGACAAATTTTCAATATATAAAAAAAAAAGTAGCACAAACGTACCAGACACCAGCACCAGATTTCGCAAAAGCTCGTGTGTGATGAAAATTACCAGTAACAACAGGAGCTGCAGCGGTCTGCCATATTGCCCGAAGCCCTATTTAGTGTTGGATTGTCACCCGTAGCATGGAGGGTCACAAGATAGGTGTGATGCGTCTATGCCTGATGCGGCTGGGCAAGCGTGCGCTCGCTGTGCCGCGTCTGCTGCTGCTGCTGCTGCTTCTGTTGTGTATCGGTGTAATCAACGGTACACCGTTTGGTGCAGGAAAGCGAGAACGTAAGAATGCTTTGGGCTGGTTCAACTCTAAAAACAAGATACTTTTTGTACAACAATCTGCCTTGGTCGGTAACCCCGAGTCTCGCCGCGTATTTATTTTTTGCCCTTCAACGTGTGATGACCATCATACCATCATCTGAATTTGCATGTCCGATTCGGCGGCCAGAAGTTCTCAGACATGGATGGGCCACCATGAGCACCTGAAACCGCCAGTGGGAGGCGCGGGCTGGCTCACAGTGGCGCACGCACAGGGCAGAGACGCTCTCGACAGACAAGGAAAGTACCCATTATTAATAGTCTACATCCGAACTCGAAGTTGCCTGACGAAAAAGAAACACCCCAATTTGCTGCTGCTTGCAGCTCACGCAGCGCCGCGTGTACGCCAAGAGGTCTCGCCGGAGCGGTAGCTGCAGCGGCCTAAAGCGCGAGCGAGAGGTATCTTTCATGCCCCCAGCAGCGAATGGTGCGTTTCCTATCATCTGTGGGGGGTGCGAGCTGCTGGAGTGATTGGATTCAAGAGCATACGTGTTCACGGCTTTTTCGCATACCTTTCCTTCAATCGTGCCCTCCTAGATGGGCTACCTGACGGAACCAGGTGCCGAAAGGAGAAGGTATGGGGGATGCCTGCAGCGAGCGAGGCGTCGGGGGGAAGCTATCCCTTTCGTCGGCTTATCGAGTCGCTTCCAAACCTGGCTGGCTTCTTCCGGCGATGAGTTTTGTGCGTGCGTGAAGTGGAGAGAGAGAGCAAGGAAGAGAGAGAAAGCTCCCTGGAAACGCCGGAACTGGTCGCTAACGAAGAGCAACAAAAATCAGCCGTTTCATGTTTTCTCGACACACGTCACGCGCGAAGCAGTCGTCGTGCGAGAACGTCCACAGGTCGAGGTCGGTTTAACGTTTTATTTCAGTATCAATCCCCTTGTTCTTGCTGCCTAGACTAATCAATATCGCGATATCACTACGTGAGGTTCACTCCTGGCAAGAAACGCATAACGGGGTGCGCGCGATCTTTGCGTTCTCTGAAGGTGCAGGCATAGCTGTAAAAGCCGTTGAACTTCTTGACGCATCAGCGTCCGCGTGTGAGCGATCCCAACACCGCGGCCGAACGTGGAACGCGGTACACCCATCACTGGGCTAAGGGATAACTCGATTACATGTAGCATGGGGAAGACCACAGCCGAAGGAGGGGATGGTGGAAATAGCAGTCACATACGGACGTTCCTACGGATCCGACCCTCGAAGCGACCGTCGGGCTATATCAAGGTCGATGAGTTCGACAAGACCAGGCTAGGCTTCCACGTGCCCGTAGAGACTAAGGACGGGGAGGTGAGAACAAGGGATCGTAGATAAGCGTCTGGTTCAATACACACGCTACGCTACGTCAACAAATGCCAAATGTTATCGCAACGGTGATTTACGAATCCTGACATTCTCAAACAAGTGGTACTACTGTAGTGTACAACTGCTGTGGACTGGAAGTTTATGCTGTGTTGCCGAGAGCCTATTTCACTGCTCTGCAGCCACACGAGTAGAGGAGTATACAGAATGTGGGCAAGATTTCACTGCAGAAAAGTTCGTACTGTCATTTTATCTACACTACGATCTTGCCTTCCTAACGGCAAGCTCCGATCCTGGGTCGCCCATAAATTCTGCTCTTTACTCTTGGTAGTCTAAGCTTGTAGACAATGCATAGCGCATGTACATGTATGCATGGCTAATCCCGTTCCGTGCAATAATTTTCAAACACCACCATCGACCCCTGGCACAGTATGTCAACAACACCCGCACGTCACACAAGTTCAAGTTCGATGGGGTCCTAGGCGAGAAGGCAACTCAGGTAACATCATGTGCTCCAACGTAAGGTAGCTGCTGTCACAACTGGTGCCAATCTGTGTCGCATGCGGTTGCTGACAACAGGGCGGCAACAGCCAACGTACAGAGAGGGATAGCGTGCAACGCCACGAGGATGTATGTGTAGTCTAGACGCGGTATTGAGATGAGTGGTGTTCACGTTCACGGGGTCCGGGTTTTGTCAGCATCTCCCCAAGTGCTTTGTTTGTCAAGTTGCACCGAACACCCACATGTTGCTTTAGTACCTTCTCCGTCGGTTGCCTCATGGGAAAACTTTGTCTAGTATTGTTCGGGATGCGCATGAGCATTCGTGTGGTACTGAATATGCCCTGCACTGCTTCGGTACGATCAAGGAGAGTAGTTCGAGGTGGATAAAAAGCCACGGGGAGGCTGTTGTCTACAGACGGAGACTGGTCCTTCACCGTTGCCAACCGGCACCTACGTATCTGTGTACGCCCTCCAGCTGTTCATGGTTATCTTCAGCACTCTCAATGGTAGTTTCGTGGCCAACAGCGTAGGCCGTGTGGTCCACTCTTAGATGTGATTTACGTCTAATGCAGTGCGCACTCAAAGACAAATATCAACCACCAGGAACCATTCATCACCGGTACCTCCAACCACTGCGTGTCGGCCAATCAATGTGTATCGATCGCTAAACAGGAGGACGTGTTCGCCAAGATCGGAAAGGGGGCCGTATCCAATGTCCTCAATGGATACAATTCAACAGTGTTTGCCTACGGACAGACCGGGTCGGGAAAGACGTTCACCGTCACTGGCGGAGCTGAGAGGCGAGTCCACAATCCTTCACAGGCTTGGTAGCCCTTTGTCTGTGGAAGAGTCGCAGGCGACACGGCGTCCTTCGAAAGTGCGGACGCCGTATGCGTAAAAGACCCAACCCTGTATTTTTCCTCGTGTCGAACGGGTCTTCAAATGGGTGTTTTCAACAATTTTGTGCCACGTATCCAGAACTGCTAGAGACCTGGAAAACAGTACTTTCAAGGACGAGAGAGTAGCCGGTCGTCTTGAGATCTCACCGACGACCGCGAAAGATACAGATCTACTGTAGATTGGTATCGTTGCTTATTCTCCGCAAGGACAGAAGAATGTTTATATTACCCGGCTACGACAGAAAATTGGGTCATCAGTGTATTGAGACCGGATTGACGAGGGTGCACCAACCGACTTCCCAGAACCGGTTTCTTTCCTTCCGCAACGTGAAACTTCCCGACCGACGTTTCCTCGGGAGAGATCTTGTGAGTCCCACTCAACACGGCAAACGCTCATGGCACGCCACCACCCTTTTTCTGGCCTGAAAATTACACGACAGATACGTGGACCGCGGGATTATCCCTCGCGCTCTAAGCCTCATATTCGCAGAGTTCAAGGAGCGCAGCGACCAGCAGTTTACCTGCCACATTTCTTACCTTGAGATATACAACGAACAGGTACGCTCAGCATTGTGCTTGTGTGCTGTACATTATTCCATAATACGACTGGAGCATTGGCGGGCGTGACGCAGGAGTCTTTCGACCTGCACCAAAGTTGACTTCTGCATTGTGGAGGAGGGGATTAGGAAGATGAGGAGGATGAAACCTATTTTTTCAGGTTGTGCGACGCATTGGATTGGTTGTTTCTGGTGCATGATGAACGTTTCGCGGGTTAGATCTAGATTGGGTGCTGCTCACAAGGGTGCTGCGGACACGTTCACTCTTTCTTGCGCGATTGATCCCCCCCGACAATTTCTTGGTCCCGCCCGTAGGGCTTCGACCTGCTGGACCCGAGCCATGACTCGAAGAAACTGGAAGACCTAGCCAAGGTGGCACTCATGGAAGACGAGGACGGCAACATACATCTGAGGTATACAACGTACAGCACTGGCGGTAGAAAGGCAACGGCCACAAAAAGACATGAGAAAGTTTCCACCGAAGCAACGTCAACCTCTAAGCTGATACAAATCCACAGGGTTTACATCGTTTTTTCGTTGTTGTTTGTGGGCTCGTGACGGCGGTGAAACCGTCGCGGTTACGCGCAAGTACGTCCGTCGGGTAGAAGGAAATGCGGCGGGGACAACAACCGAATCCCCAGGAGTGTAGATATGTTTGATATCCCACTGCTTACAGGCTCTTCGCTGTACTGTCTATTCCTCGACCCCTTCCCCGCCGCCGACGCCGCCGGGCGAAACGAACCACCGCCGAACCGATCTTGCCCCTCAGAAACCTGTCGGTGTACCTTGCGGCGAACGAGGAGGAAGCCTTGAACTATCTTTTTTTGGGAGACACTAATCGCGCCATCTCGGAGACGGCCATGAACAAGGCTTCCTCTCGGTCTCACTGCATCTTTACGGTGGGTTGCGTTAGAAAGAGCGCGTGTACAGCATTTTTCAGCAAGTAGCGTGACGAGCTACATAGGTACGAAAGCCTGCGCCGTATGGCAAAGAACCCTCCGCGACTGGCGCAAGGGCAGGGAAGTTCGGATTTACACGCCACAATATACGTTCCAGATTGTTTTCCAGAGAAAACGCAGAACACTAGGAATGACACCCCAGGTTTCATGGACTCTGTAAGAACCAGAAAGCGCGATTGAACGAACTCTCGTCCGCCCACCCCTCTCCCTCTCCTTCAACGCAACGCCATGTTCTTAACCCTGCCATCATTTCGCCACGTTCACGTGCAGATCTCGGTGGAGGGTCGCAAGCATGGTTCTGACAAGGTCATGCGCTCGAAGCTGCACCTGGTGAGGGCCGAAGAAACGTTCATACTGGCTCATGCATAAGGGTAGAGTATTCTCCCAGACGGAGACTTGTTCTAGCATACGGCGTGTGTTGCACTGGTCCGCAATATAGCTAGGCGCGGCGTCTTCCCCCTTTTCTTCGTGGTTGCTCTGGCCAAGCCGCCTCCGACAAGACTGCTAAACCTGATGCGTATGCGTACACAGAGGACGGAGAATACGCATGAACATTGTGCTTTCGTGCGTATGCACTTGCAACAAGGGGGCGTGGCATTCGACACGGTAGAAGCCGTTCGCAACCATAGAGGATCGTTCCTCAGCTCAAGCGATTAAGTCCAGTGGCATCGACCTTTACGCCATGTACCACCATGGCACAAGGCACGACGTAGTAAGATGGGAGAGGCGTCCACGACTTTAATCACACGCACTTTTTAGCGAAAAACTGGACAACAGGTGTCAAAAGGACATTAGGTGTAAAAAGGTATGTTGTCCATCTGACCCGTCGCGGTGTACATTTGCGCACTGCAACGGCTGGCGGTTCAGTAAACGTTACAAACCTGCTCGAGACTCATCTTGCAAAATTCAGCGACTGGGCGTAATGTGGCATGCCGGAAATCAGAATCTAGGGGCGATTTTTACCGCCCTATAGAGAAAACAGGAACACGAGGCTTCCGAGAACCAAAAGGACAGAAGAGGCGGAGGCTCGCACAACAACTGCATCAATCAAACACAGTAAACACAACAGGAACCAAGAACACCCCATCACAAAATATACGCACAGGTTGACCTGGCCGGATCCGAGCGAGTGCACAAGACGCAGACGGGGGGGCAGACGCTCGTGGAGGCCAAGCACATCAACGTGTCCCTCTTTTTCTTGGAGATGGTGATCGTGGCCCTGCGCGAGAGGGGCGCTAAGGGCAGGCGAGTACCTTACCGTGCTTGCTGTCCGTTGACCTCCTCGCCCAAAACGGGTAGGTACAGGAAGCCTGCCCTGATTCACCGCAAGTGCCCTTGTTCTTTGCCTTCATTAGTGAGAGTTTAAATAGATCTTGATCTGCTTGTTGTCCGAGAAAGCTTCGTACTATTGTAGGCAAGGCCTAGTATTTTTTTAATCGGATGTCACCGAGGCTAACGCGACCGAGTGCGTATCTACGTTGTTTTTTTGTGCTCTATTTTTCTCGCCAGGCAACACATTCCGTACCGCAATTCGATGATGACCTCGGTGCTACGAGACAGCCTCGGGGGGAACTGCAAGACGGTCATGATCGCCACTGTGAACGCAGAGGCGGTGAGTGGTTGAGTAGAAGCATATCGAGAGGGCGGGGTTCTACAGATAGGGTGCATGCCTTGAGTTTTATCATCATCACAACCAAGAACTCTCCTGCTACGCATGGAGAGATCTAAAGGCGCATTGTGTATAAGCTAGATTGTGCAACGTTATCAACAGGTACCTCCCTCCCGCTCCTTCCCTGTGCTGACCCTCGAGAGTATGACCAACTTTTCCCAGAAATATGACCACCCTTTTTCAATGCACGACCACTGTCGTTCGGAACCTGATCAATTCCAGGCGCAAACGGAAGAGTCCATATCGACGTGTCGGTTCGCCCAACGAGTGTCGACGATCAAAAACGACGCCAGAGTCAACGAGGACGTCGATCCCGGGGTTCTTATACGGAGGCTCAGGTCCGATAACGCTACCCTCAGCGACGAGGTGGCGTTCTTGAAGGCGAGGAAAAGGAAAACGCCATCCTAGCCGAAGCCGTCTTGCACGGCTGTCATTACGGGCACTACCGTAGGTGACACCAGATATCACACCCCTGGACCGATTTTCAGAGCTCGACTACTCCACACGGCGAAGAACATGTAGAAGTATGATCCAAATCATGCGTTTTCGGAAGGTGCTCGACAAGACGGTTCCATCGCCGACATTTTCTGCATCTCCAATCTTTCTGCTGTGGAGAAATGGAGATTTGAAAAACTAGTCCAGGGGGTGTACTCTCTTGGTATGTTGTTCTTGCTGTCCACGTACGCTTTGATATTGCTCACGACCGCGGACTGTTTCGCACAATGAGCCACGACAGAGTGCGAAATTACGTTCAAACAGGACTGAGCCCGCCATGTTGAAACCGCGGCTTCTTTCAGGGGGAAACCGGCGATGGCGAAGAGCTCACGTCTGAGGAGGCCGAAGATCTCAAGGACAGGTTCGTACAACTAACTCGCATACCTCGACGAATGGCAGGGCAGCAATGGGACGTAGACACGGATAGCACAGGGGTGATTAGCGCCGACCCGTTCGCACAGTTTAACACATACTACGGATGACCCGGATGATGCACACCCAAGACGACACGGGGATGGGATAGAAAAATCTACATGAGACAACTCTGTCACGATCACTGCAACGGCACTACATAACCTGTCGCATGTCACTTTCCAAGCGTCGCTCCTGAGAAAGGTGCGGACGTTTGACCGGGACGATGGCCGTGGAAGTGTTACCGCGACCCATTCTCTGGCTACCATGCCCTTCGCTTCGACCTCCACCTCGTCGTCAGACACAAGCAGAATGCCTTCGTCAGGATGGAAACGGCGCTTGCTTCGCTCGGCTGAATTGAAACCACGTCCCACCCTCAAAGCGAAGGTTTCAGATACCGCTCTCCTCGGAACCACCAGAACAATTTTGCAATTGTCCTCTTGGGAAAAATGGGACGAGGACAAGAGCGCAAACAGCCTGCAGCACGTCGGTGTTGACCAAACACCGATTGTGCAGGGGTCCCTAATGGTACACCTGTCTGGGGCAAAGACGACCCCCACAAATCCCGACCACCAACGATAAAAAACATTACTCTTTGCCTTTGCGCACGTTACTCGGAACCACCTGTCTATTAGGTGCCGCGCGTTTGTCGAAGATCCCGCGCCGAGCGCACAGCTCAGCATCGGGGCATACACCCTCACCAAGCTCAAGCGCTGCTTCTCAGTGTTCAAGGCGATGGTGCTCGACGGTGGGCGGGCGTTAAGCACCGGGGGCGCGCACTCGCAAGGGCATGATATGGTTGGCGAGGGTGGGCCCGCCGGAGCGATGACGAAGCTAGGGGAAGGGTCTACGGGCGAGCTTGGCGGACAGGTGCGGAGTGGCGGGTATAGTCCGAAGAGCAGCCTTGTCAGGGAACATGATGTCGAGTTGGGGGTCGGATAATGAGAGTGCAGGGAGGGCACGGGAGGCGAAATGGTGCAGTCATTGAAGCGCCAGGTCTTGCACGGTTCGATGAACGTGGAGGCATTTTCATTCCTTGTGTGTGATGTCGGCGTTTTGGGATCATTGCGAACGGGGTGCTCGGGTGAGACTCGATGGACACGTCTCGGTTTTCAGGGAGAACGCAGGCAACGGAAGAAAAAGTCAGATTGGTCCAACATTCCCTTGCGTAACTTGTTTCCGTCTCTTCTCCAGTCAATCAATCACCACAACAAGACGAGGTGGGCATGCGAGAGTTGCGAGAGTAGGCTCGGTGGCACCTCTCTACCGTCTGCAGCAGGACTTTTTGGTTCAGTAGTCGAAGAACACTGCCTCCTGTCAGTTCCGTGTCATCATGAACAAGCTCAACTTATGCAGGAAACGTAGGGAAGCTGCAGATACTTTGGCTTCATCCAAAACAGGGACAAACCCTTCTGCCCGCTTCTACCCATCGTCTTTCCGGCGTGCCCCGCTGCCTTGCTTGCTTGCTCGTGCCTACTTTCTTCAATCGTGTCAGCTGCTCTCGCTCCGAGACGCCCTGCGGCAGAGGGACAACGAAATCGCAATCCTCGTCAACATGCTCAAGCAGGTGCGTTCGGGAGACGGTGTGCGTTTTTGGCAAAAACTTCAATGGTTCTTTTCCATAGAGCTTCCGCAGCCTCACCAACGTTCTCACGCACGGAAGGCTTCCGGATCAGAGGGTAAACTCTTTTTTCCCTTTGCAGTTTCGCGAGGATACCTGTAGGTTCTCCACGCGTGATGGGTTTCGTTTTCCACTCTTCTGTTCCTAGTGATGTTGGGCTAGGCGTGTTTTTCGGTCAGTCACGCTGTTGTTTGTCACTGTGTCGGTCCCTTCGGGAAGAAGCGACCACCAACTGTTTTAATAGCAGCTGATAATCCAACACTTCCCGTCACAAACGCGGCGTCTTGCATTGATATTTTTATTCCTCCCTTCTCTACACGAGAATTGCGGTTTTACGTCAAAATCCGTTCACCAAGCTTGAGAACATTGGGCTTTATCCTCCGATAGCCATTTTGGCTGTCCCATACCTCTTCGATGGAGCAAGAATACCAAGCCGCAGGGTTTCTTTGCCGTATGCACCACTAATAGGAACGCCAAACGTCAGCGTACCAGTTGATCACGCAAGTGATTCCATGTTTGTGAGAAAAAAACAGTTGGAATAGTCAATCTCCTCGAGTCGTGGGAAGGAAGGCAACGCTGGAGAATCTCCTCGGAACGGTTGCTAAATGACAAGTGCGTACGATTTAGCAGAACGCTAGAGGAGTCCAGAGTCTCCGGAACAAGGGCAGATCGCCCACGCAACCGCCGTTCATAGCCTACCCCCCCCCCCCCTCCGATCGGGCCCGTCCTAATATCCAAGGGGAAATGCCATGCATGCGCGGCAGCCCCCTCCTCAGCGACACCAGGAGCAACGACAGGAGGGGGGTTGCCGCCAAACCGGCAGCACGACCCTGGTGGGGAGAACGCATCGCCTCAGCACCACAATCGGCGGAGCCCCCTGCCGGGAGCCGCAGCTGTAGGCGCCGCCACCGGCGCCAGTGGGGGGAAGTTGTTGGCCAACGGCGAGGGGGCAGGGCGGGTGGTAGTCGCGCCGAAGGGGACGGTGGGGGGGCGAGACGCTGGTGGACGGCATAGGGGTGGTAGCGTCAGTGGAGTGGAGCGCCCAAGCGACGCCAGCGTGCTTGGAGACCCTCAGAGGGCGTTCGGGTACTTCAGGGAGAGGCACTCGGGTAGGGTCGCGCTGGAGGAGAACAAGAAGCTTCTGGGGGAGAAGTACGCCAGGGCGAAGGTTCGCTTTCATATCTTGTTTCTGTGGGGGCGGCTTCATATCTTAGCAGTAGTGAACCATGTTCGGCTTCGAATACATCACGACAGTACGACGACAACAAACGCATTGACGAGGCTAGTGAGTGGTTGGGTGTGTACGGTGGGGAATGTTCTCGAGCGAAGATCACTACCCGTGTTTTTCCCACAAGTAGCGAGGAAGGCAGCGTTTTGGTGTGACACCTGGCGGATTTTGACAGCATAAAAATCTCCCAAGGCACACTAGAATGACTGACTAACAGAGGGAAAGCGAGAGGAGAAAAACGTATGTCAGTTTCACGTCGGTTAAATATGCTCACTGAGCGAAGGCAAGGGTGGGCTTGCTCGTCAAATCCCTTTCTCTCCTTGGGCCCCACCACAGGTGGCGTTCTGACAGGGGTGGGGGAAAGAATACGCCCTCTTTCCACCGCGCCGAACGTCGTGCTCACTAGAAATCTTGACACCACCCCCAAAGGTTGAGTTATTTGATTCACTCACAAGTCCGCTTGATCTTACACTACCCCCCCTTAATGTGTGGTGATATTTTCCGATGCTTTTTTGCTGGGTGCCGGCGGTTACGCTGCAGGCCATGGGTGAGCGGGTCAACCAGGCCCGGAGCACTATCCAGTACCTGAAAAACACTATCGAACAGGTGAGAACCCAAAACAATCGGCGCTTCGAGATGAAGTACCTTAGGTATTGTTGTCGTGGTGTGCTTCAACCAAAAGTTTCTCCAACAACATAAACGTTCCCACGTCAAAATGATAGGTGACAGTCCGGTCTGCTGTTTGCAGCACGGGAGTCTCTTTCGGAATTTTGACATCGGAAGCATCTTAGAAGGCTGCGTGAATGCACAAGGGCAATATGGTTGGAGTACTCAATGTCAACCATTAGACCTGCACATGAAGGGCCTTAGGTGTCCGTAGCAGTATATTCTCTAGGAAACAAGGCCATTTTTGTACATTCTCTAGGTACTTACTTCATGTTAAAGAAATCCGCCAATTCTTCTTTGTAAAGGCCACGTAATGAGGAGTCGTGTTCCGCAACACGTCGAGAGGCGCGTCCTGCAAACGTACGAAATTCTTCACTCTGGGTGAGCTTGCTCCGTCCACAAACTTTCCCGGTGAAAAAGTCTTCAAGGGGGCGACGCAAAACGTCCGACAGTCCTCCCTACACCCCCGCTACACTTTCCACTACTTCAAACACATCACACACCCGAAACTCGATATCACGAATCCTTGGGTTGGGGATCCAATGAGCCAGTGACATGACAAAAAATGTGTTCTCTGGGTGCCAACGTCTTTTCCCGCTATGGAATCCTTACTGGTACTTTCCACGTCTACACTCGGGGAAAGGTCACACCCGTCATGCTATCAATTTCTCTGCACCTCCTGACTACTCACGCCCCCTCTTCCGCAAACCAACGACGACCACCCCACCCCAAAATGATTGCGGCTGCTCAGGTCCGACGAGAGCGAGCCTTGGACGGCCTTATGGAAGAGGGGAGTGTGGGTGGTAGTAAAGGGGACGACGAAGATAGAAATAGCCGGCCGCAGGTAGGCTTGGGCGAGGAGGAAGATGAGGAAGAAACCAAGTGCAAAGCGGCTATAGAGGTCGAGAAAAGGGTCTACAAGGGAAGCTTCCAGGTATGTTCCAACACGCCTTCAGGGGGGGTACAGATGCTGCCAAGCGAGTGATGCCGCGGGATAGGATCACCAAAACTCGTCGGCGGATATAGCGCGGAGAAAACAGTTGTGGTACATCATAGTCTTCTCTCGGAAACCGTGGGCATGTGTGTAGAGAGGAACGTTGGTTCATGGATTCGATAGCAAACGCTAAAGGCATGATGATCACCTGCCGCTCGCACGCACTAAAGATCTTCTCCTCGTTACTCTACATCAATGATCCCCCTCAGTTTGGCTAGACGGGGATGAACGACACTACACCGAATGGCATGAGTTTTCCCGCACATGTGCCGTCGAACAAGACGAGGAACACTTGAATTTGACGCTACTTGAGGAACACGTGACCTCGACGCGGCTTGCGTAACGTTGGTGCGGTCAGCACGCATTTCCGAATGGCTGGGAGGTTTCCCGCCCCTGTTTTATTTAGTGTAGAAATACCGCGCGACACTAACCCGGATACACCCCCCACACTCCTTGTCTTTCTCCCATCCGCCCCTTTTGTTAACCCGATGCCACCACAAAGGAACTGAGGGAGCTCAAATCCGAGATAGAGCATATTCAACGCCTGCTAGAAAAGGGCCGGTAAGTGCGAGAACGCCAGGAGAAATAAGTACGTGATGTTGTGTGATTCCTTTTCGCAACCAGTAGAAGCTGGTGTGTGGATGACGTGGTCCAATTTCGCTCTCCAGGCGCTAGAGGGATGATCCATGCTTTTCGACGTGAAAAAGTATGGGCTGAGGTTCCACATCATTTCTCTTTTCTCCTTGAACTGGCCTATCTACTTTTGAAGCACCTACCTACTGCACGGCCTTTTGCCTGCCCTATTGAAGAACTGCAATCCAGGGTCACACGGAAGAAGTTCTCTGTGGAAAAGGCTTCAAAAGTACCACTGTAACAGGTTCAACAAAAACTGTACTGCACAAACGGGTACCTTCTGGACGAATATTTGACTTCCGAAATCCCGTTGTACAACTCCAACTTGCGTCATGGCATCCACCCCATCTCGCCGTATGAGTATCCTACTCGTCCCCCATCGTGTAGATTTGCCCCCCCCATAGACAAAGCGGCCGACAGTCTTTTGACTTGTCGTAAACTTGACTCGCCATACCTCCACCCTGTGGCTTGGTCACTCTCGTCCACAGATCAAAAATGCAAGCAGATTTCCAGGCGTGGTACGAGCCTTTAGCTTGCTCTGTCGAGGAAGAAGACGGGGCGGTGGCCTCCGAAGGTAATTGCGCCCTCGGAGAAGGAGGGACGAAGCCAAAAGCCCAAAGTTTCGGGGGCGGCGATGACAAACCCCGGGGGGCACATCACCACGCCCCTCAAGGCCACCGACAAGCCGTCGTCGGGAAGACAACGCGAGAGAGGCAAAGCGAGGAGCCAGCGGCCTTTGACGGTAGCGGGAAGGATGGGGCCAACACCCCCACGAGAAGGCCGCGGCCTCCGGTGGACGCCTGGGGAACTCCCCCGGACTCTACCAGCCGTCGGAGGGGGCCTCTGTCTTCCGTGGCAACCGGGAGCGTTTCGGGCGGAGATGGTGGCGGTAGCAAGACCGAGTCCGCCCCGACAAGCGGTGGTGGGAGAGGAGCATGGCATGGTGGCGCGGGAGGAGGAGGTCTGCTCCCACCACTTACTGGTGAGTTGGCGAAACCTACGCCAAAGGAAGCGTGTTTGCAACCTGTGTTAGAGCATAAACAAACCTGGCGTGTTCATGCATTGGGCGAATAGCTGGTGCGAAAACGATGCCGTCAGTCCCGCCCTGTAGACCAGAGAAACTTTCCTGGCATTCCTGACATACACGTGCTAGAATAGGAAAACAGTACCAGCCACAACGATGACAACAACCTTCTAGGTACCACCAACCCTTTCTTGCACTTTAGGGAAGTTTTGTACACTTATTTCAACCCACTCTACACCCCCACGACGCGAACCAGTGGTTGACGCGCGACGGGCCTGTTGACTCGACTGTTGGTTTCCTTGGCGGCTTAGGGCTTCATATCAAACGTATGTCTGATGCACTATACCTCATGGGTCGATCGCCGCCAGAAAGATCATAGGCCAAGGGATACTACCTCTTCTCTTTGGGTAAGAGTGAACCCTGTCACGGTTGTCTA
The DNA here is from genome assembly GCA_000310025.1 of Ectocarpus siliculosus. Taxonomy (NCBI): domain Eukaryota; class Phaeophyceae; order Ectocarpales; family Ectocarpaceae; genus Ectocarpus; species Ectocarpus siliculosus. Next base: position 2,852,283 of record FN649733.1, read on the forward strand.
GAACTCTCCACCCTTTCTTGTACAATTTTCAACTATCCCAAATATGTTGTCCACCAAAGAACCTAACCGGTACCTTCACCTGCATTGCGCATTCAATCGAACGAGATTTTGTTTTCTTCTTCTTGCCGACCGTAATTCTTTACTCTCAGGGAATAAAGAGGCCGACGATGACATCGCTGCTTTCTATCGCGCCAAAGAGGAGTTGGAGCGCAGAAAGAGCGCTGCCGGTAGAAATAGCGGGGGGAGATGATACTGTAGTAGTTTCGTTGGGTATGCCGCTCCGAAGGCTGGTTTTTCATGCCCTGAAACTCTTTCACTCGATTATTCCGTGTAAGAGGAGCATGATCGCGTCGAGGTGTCGATGGTGCTTTGGTCGAGCGGTGCTGTGCAGTTTTCAATGATGCTTTTGGTTTTTCGGGGAGTGGCGTCGGACCCCCGTTCGGCAGTCATCCACGTAATAAAACGTGCAGAGCTCACACCGTGTTGGTTATAAGGTACATATTATATATGACGCGAGCACTGAGTTGTGCGGAGTGGGGATATCGTGAGTTTCTGCGTTAGCGCTGGCTGTATTCATGTTGCTGACAACCCTATCCGTCCGTCTTGAGGGTCTGTGTTGAACGGCAACCAACCGTCGTTGTCGCGTCTGTTCATCTGCTGTTCGTTGCGATTAAGGATTAGGATTATTATCGCTGGCCTGCCGTCTGCCTGAATTGGCGCCATTTTTCGTTCTGCGCATGCATGCAGTCGCGGTTGTTGTTTTTGAAGGTGGAGTCTATTGTCGCATTCGCCGCTGCCAAACCCGGAACAAAGTATACCCTCATTTCCGAGAAGAAAAAGGTCTGGGTTGAGAACACCATTCGATTCGGCAAAGAAAGTCGTTCCCGCATGTCCGTCGTGTTTTGAGGGAGGAATGGTCACTTTCTGCCACACATTTATGTATTTCCCAACGAGACTCTCTGGGTATCACATGCCGTTGAGGTGGAGGTGTTGCCTATTACTGCTGTATATACACGGGTACTGTAGTATGCCTATCTTCGAGAAGACGTTGATCGGTTACAAGTTCGCTGGAATTACATTGTACACGATCCCCACACCCAACCTTCACCTTTTAATCTAAGCACCTGCGACATTTCAAGCTGAGGGTTGCTGTTCTGTTTGGCCCTCTGCCAAGACACACGGAAGACACGCCGACAACGTGCTGGCTCGCTTTGCCACGCGCAGTCGCGTGCAGTCTCCCCAGCCACAAACCAGTTTCTTTTTTTGAACCCAACACCCCGGCACCCGCTCACCAATCGCCTGTTTCGAGTGAAAAAAAAAAAAAGTCGACAGTCCGCTGGGAAAAAAAAAAATAGACCGGATTGCGGGACTACGGGAGACACGACATTTCAGACAACTGCACGAGGGATGAGAGGGGCGAAATCGGTTACGGCGGTGATGGCTCTGTCACAGGGCTCAGTGCGAGGTGAGAGTTCGGTAGAAGGCGCAGAAATAGGCACTCAAAAGCTGCACACAGCGGCGCGAGATGACTCTGTTAGGTAGACATGACGTGGGATTCGCCGTCAGACAGCGAACACATCAGACTACGGCCGTGTGAGAGCGTTGCCTGCTGCTGCTGGTGCTGCTGTGTCAACGTGCCAACACACCCACCTGCTGGGAGGATGCGGTCCCTCTCACATCGCCACGAATGCACAGCACAGCACCAACTTAGCAATCTGCAATACTAGATTAAAGGGTGGCCTCTGGCACGCACACGTGTTCCCAACGCACGCTGCAAGGTGAGTGCAACACCAGTATTTGTAGGTAAACATCGCACCCAAACCTTTTGACCCGCCTGCAGTCGTCCCATGCGTTACACGCAGCCGTCGGCAGATCGTTCCCAGCCTCGCCGCAGCCTCCTCCCCCCGCCCCCCCCCTTCCTCTCTTTCTGTTTTACTCCGGTCGCTCGTAGTGACATGTGTGGCGGATAGTGGGTATCACGCACACTGCAGGTGAGAAACATGTTGAACTGCAAAACACAGTGCCGCCGCAGCACCAACACCGAACACCAGCAAGACACAAACATACCTTACAGTACGGATGCCTGCTCGACGACGCGTTCCACGACTACAGCCGAACACACTAACCTTCCTTTGCCATCATGTAGTGTGGCCGTTTCGTGGAACCTCGCGGTAATGGTACAGTCTACATTAGGTCTGCAGCCTTCGACCGCAGCAATGTCACAGCATGCCTGCGTGTGTATCCGCAACCGAGATGCACTCGGTACGTAGACAAACCCCAACACATCCTTGGTCAATGTCGTTAACAGCAGTACTCCGGAGCGGACCGCGAGTATGTCTGCTCCATAGGCGCCATGTGGAAAGATTTACCAAAGGAAGTCTGGTACCCTCCTGGTTGTGCTATGCTACAATGCTTTTGGTTACCCGTAAAACTTGGATTTATTACTGCTGTTCGTCAACGTGCTTCGACACTAACAATGGTACGTTTCTCACGTCTACAACCCTTGGCATGTGCCCTTGCATACCATCCGTTAGCATACTCATTTGTTTTTCTCCACTCGAATACCTGATATTTGCTTGCACCCCCCCAACCCCCGTGGAAATGCTAGCGCGGAGGAAGAGACGTACAAAATGTGCCCATGGGCCACGCATTGCAGGCGCCGTCTCTCCGCGTCTAATACAATCCCACCTAGGCTCGATTCTGAAGGTTTTCAAGTGTACCACACGTTTCCGGGATATATGTTGTCGCACCAGCCGGATTTACACAAACACCTGTTGTTATTTTAACCTAGCCATCAGCACCCCAAGGCGACAGGACCTCGCACGATACTCCCCACAGCAGTGTTCTTCGGGAACCCTCCGAAATCACAGACTCCTCAGTGATTGGCTGCCATCGACGAAAAGCGACGATCACGTCCCTTACGCACAAGACCAGTCCTTCGCCGCCTCGTTGTGATACCGCCCCCCTCGACTATGTTGGTTCGCCCCCCCCCCCCCCCCCCCCCCCCCCCCCC
>FN649733.1:2886894-2901292 GCA_000310025.1 Ectocarpus siliculosus
CCCCCCCCCCCCCCCCCCCCCCCCCCCGGTTCCATGGAAATCGGTGTTCTCTGTGCCGGTTGAAGTATTATAGAGATGCGAGGGTCTAGTCTACGCGCTGGCAACGGCTGCGCAGGTCATGTTGACTACCTCTCGATCACACCCGTACCCAAAAATATTCCGATGCAGTCATTCTTGTGCCTTCTTCGGACTATTTCGGGCGGCTTTGGTGTTTTAGACGCTCGAGGTTCATGCCCAACCCAGGGTCGGCGGGACCTTGTCTATTATAAAAATACTTTCTACACCCTCTCCGTACGTATTCCACGGAGCCCCCGCACCTTCAAAATTTCTCTCAATATCCACTGGGCCGTGTGCTCGTCGAGATTGTTCGTGCTCGACTTGATGAGGTCTTGCAGCGAGCCCCCCTCCAAGTACTCCATTGAGATCCACAGCGCGCTGATGATTTGGTTGGAAGGGAGGTAGAGAGAAAAATCGTCACTAGCGGGGCTGGCTGCGGAAGGCGGGATGATGCCACTCCAGTACATAGCACGCCGGCACCATTCGAACGACAACGAAGGAGCGGTTTTTGCGTGACGAACAAGGGTGTTATAGCTGTACGAGTTCGCTGAGAACGCCGTCCAACGTTTTCGTACACGTTTCTAAAACTACTTTGGGGTCGGTTGGCTGGCTCTTGCTCCGAATGTACCACCAAGAAGAAAAAATGCGTGAAATTTCTGACAACAATCTGTCGCCACAGCAGTTGCGGGAAAACCACCGGGTTCAAGAAGAACCGTGTCAAGTCTTTCGCTGCGACATGCGCGAACACGACGACGCCCACAACATGTACCGGTACTGCTCCGCACACCACACGCCGCCAATCATGCCAGCGCTCCCCGCCGTACGGGTGGTTCGCAGCACAGCAGCAAGGTGCCTCCGCTCGACCCGAACCCCTGACGGTCGCCTTTCGCCCCAAAGGAAAGACTCCTCCTTCGCCACTACTGCTAATAATAGCAGCCTGGTCTGAGGACGGGAGCTGAGCGTGCGTCCTACTCTTTTTCTCAGGGTCGCACAAGACAGTGTCCGACCATCGAGTCACGGGGGGGGCAGCAAGAGCAAGCCGAACCGTCACATTGTGCTGCTGTAGCGATCGGTGGTTGCCAGGCGCTATAGCTCGAGCACCAAGACTAAAAGACTGCGGCATCATCGACTACTCCTGTACCCGCGAAAGAACGCCACGCGGGTGGCACCATGAAGCCCAGCCCCCCAGCTTCGGCGGCGGTTGCCAAACGCCAACCGCAGCATCTGGTCACGTCCAAACGCTGAAGGGCACCTTACGGAGTAAAGCCCCAAGCCCCACAAGACGAACCGCGTGGAGCGTCAGACCGCCGACGTGAGCCGCGAAGCATGGAACGACCATGTACTGCTGTGTCGTAAAAACCTTCGTGGCTCACGTTCGGAAGATTTGACGGTCCATACGGCTCGCCACCGTCCGTGTGGGACGGCCGTCGGCTCTACCCCGTCGTTTCCCTTATCAAGAGTCTTGAGACAAGGCCCGGCGACGTGGTGTTGCGGTTGGCGTTTGAACACCGCCGCTGATTCCGCCGCCAAAGCTGGGAGGCTGGGGTTCTTGGGGGGCCATCCATGGGTGCAGAAGCAGCCAGTGATGCCCCACTACCATAGTCTTGGCGCTTGTACGCCCGAGTTCCCACCTACAGCAGTAGCACCCATCGACACCTTTCACACACCCCTTTTGATGATGGCTACTAACAAAGCGCGACGGTCCAGCTTGCTCTTGCTGCCCCCCCGCTCTTGCTGGCCCCCCGTGACTTGACGTCTTGTGCGTCCCTTGAGAAAAAGTAAATTGGGACACACGCTCAGCTTGTTGCCCTCAGAACAGGCTGCACAGCTGGCCAAAAAGGAGTGTCCTCTCATGAGACAGAGGCCACCATCGGGGTCCAGCGGAGCAGGCGCCTTGCCGTGCTGCGGACCGCCTTATTGTGCTGAAGAACCACCGTGCGGTAGCAGCCCCGACAACGAGCGGCGCAAGTGGTGTGCTTTCGGCGAGGTACTGCGTGTATGGTCGCCGTTTGTGTGCGTGCGCGCGCACGCGCAACCATGTCTCGGCAAAAAAGTACGTCACCATTTTGAAACTCGTCATCGCATCCAACACGATGTGTCGCGTGGGGAGGAAGGGGTAACGAAGTGTTCGTGCCTTTATTGGCTGACCAATCAATCACCTTCCGACGATGAAGCTGCCATGGTACCGGGTGAGCTGCGGGCAGTTGAAGGCCTGCAGCATCTTGATCTCCTGCTGAATGTTGTCCAGATCATCCTCTGCGGCTTCTAGCTCCACCACCTGGGTGGAGTATAAAGAGAACAGGGAGGAGGAGATGGAGGAGGTACCTCTCGACAGTTAACACTATTTAGCGCACGATCGACCAGCGAAGCATACATCTCGCCGAACGTTCGACGTTTTTTTCTTTATCGGTTGATAAGAAACGCTACCCTTGCGTGTCTTGTTACTTCATAATTTTATTTTTTATTTTATTCTCTTAGTATGACCCAACGAATCCATAGCGTCAGCGGAGACTATCTGCATTTCCACGATTTCCCGAGCAGTACACAGCGATATCTCCCCTGTGGGTAACATAATCAAAAAGAAAGTTTGGTGGCCGTCTTGTGCATCTATCTGTTTGGTATGCTGGAAAGGTGTAGAAGGAAGGTGTTGTCGGAAGACAAGTGGAGAAAAACATGCATGGAGCGAGTGACGTCGGACGGCGCGCCGCGGTCGTCCGGTTAGAATGTTTGTATCCAGCAAGAAGGGAGCTCGGAAAAAGAGAGGAGGAATTTCGTACTTGTAGGAAGGGTAAAAGGCATCAAAGACTGATGGTCTTGTCGGAAGCCCTGCTCTGAGCTACATATGTGGCAAGATTGCTTCGGGGGGGTCTAAAGCCTGGCTGCTACCTATGCAGGTGTCTGCCTTCCGGCCGGCGTCGTGAATCCCTCGCTACTGCCGCTACGGAAGGACTGCCAAGGAAACAGATCCTTTTCTCGCCCCACTGGCGGAGCTTCATTTCTTGCTGGTCATTCCGAGGCACGCACAGAGCAGTATCAGAGTCTCCTGCTGCTGAATAGGTATTTACTTCCTTCGCGGTTCTCTTTGCTACATGTAGCCCTTCAAACGGCCACGACTCCACAGCAGTTACGTACCTTCATGAGAGAGCAGGGCTCCCGCGTTGCACCGAGAGTGTGTTTAGGGGGTCTCGCCACCTACTTGTTACTGCTGTGCAGCAGCACATCCGGCGGAGTATTCACGAGATTACACCCGGTAGATCGCCACCCCAGAAGTTTACCGCAACAGCAAAAATCTACCAAAATCCCATCAGTCGAAACATGAAAGGCCTTCGTTGTCGTCGCACACTGCTGTTGCAACAGAAGTATATCAAGGCAGTAGCAGCAGGCTTCCCGAGAAATTTTGTTTGTGGTCGCTCGCGCCTTGCCCGGGATACAACACGAAAAATTATTCGGTGCGATGGATCGTGGAATAAATTGTCATCCTGCTTGTGTTCTCAAGGCAACGCTCAACCTCGCAGCGATACATCCGCGAATGGAATGTGTGCGGTACCGCTCCAAAATATCAGAAGTACTCCAATTTCCACAGCAGCACTGGTTGCGTGTGCGCCGCTGGTGGTCGAACAGAGAGAGTCTGGTGTTGTGGACGGAGACAAAGGGAGTTACATCAGTGAAGCTACACACGCCTGTCATCTTGTTGTCTGTGCCGCGCGCACAAGAAGCAGTAGGCGCTGCCTCTCCTAGGGTAATGACGCATCTATGGAGAAATAGACGCATGGATGCATGTCCAGAGAACATTAACATTCCTTATGGTGGTGGTGTGTCTGAGGCATCGTACCGAACACCGATCGTTTTCTGCCTCGGGGCTGAAAGTCGCTACAGGTGTACTACATGTAGCTCTGCTTTAACTCTCTGGTGCCTGGTACATGAGCTATACTCAACGATGCACGGGCCCTGTTGCGCCGAAGAGAGAGATAGTGCGGGTGGGGTGGGGTGGGGGGGGGGGGTCATCTGCAACGTCCCGAACGACGCAGAGAACAATAGTTGGGCTGACTGCTTATCCGACAACATGTACCGCTTGGCTTTACATGACCACTTGCTGAGCGCTACACACTTAGTACGGCTGCATGTCGTAGACAACAAATGGCGGCACGCCGCAGTTGAGAAAGGCTCGAAAGAGTCCGCATGCGCAATTGCTGCGGCGTGCCCCGCGGTACCCGGACAACCGCATGTGTTCGCATGCGTCGTGACATGCCCACCCTGCAAGATTTAGACTTTCTAAAAAGAGGGTTAGGGTTGGAAACGCGGAGCGACGGTTGGTCCGCCCGAAGTCTTACATGCACCGAGAGGCCATCGGAAGCGAACAACCGGTGCCAGTTTCTGCTGGACATACATACCGCCGCGAATGGGATGGACGGATTTCCCACTACTGCTGTGTGGTGTTGCACTCTGCTGCTGTGGTGAGGGACACATGCGGTCTGGAGGATTGGTCTCTGGCGAGGAGAAGTTGAACGTGCAACGATGATGTAAAATCTGGAAATCATCCATCAGTCTGCACGTTGTGTGCGTTCCTTCTCGCATTGATGTCCTCTCGGCGGCCCGCGTCCCTGAGTTTCGCTACACAAGGAAAAGGCGAAGACGATTTTCACACGGTCTCCCTGTTCTTACGTAAGGCAGTGCGTGTCATGATGGCCAACAGCACTCTCAAAGAGCGTGTGTGTCTGTCTGCTGTGGTCGTGCGCTGCGCTGGGGCGACACGTCGAACCGAACAGGCACCAGCGGCGAGGTTATGGCCATTATTGTTTATTGTTGCCTGGAGGCTCGATTTGGCCTGGCTCCGCTTTCGGCGGTGGTCCACACACGTGCACCCAGCCAATACGTCAAAGCTCTTCATGCCGATGGAACAAGCAGCTGTGTGCTGGCGAGACTTACAAAACAGCGTGAAAACAGCATCATGTACTGGGAAGCGAGAACAAATTACGCGAATACTCCAGCATCACAGCAGTCTTGCGCAATGTTGCTTGCTGACCGTACCTTGATCGCGTGCACCTCCCCGCTATCGTGCTGGGCCCGGTAGACTTTTCCGTAGGATCCTCGACCAATCTGATCCAGCAGCTCATACTCCTCTTCGCACACCATTGATCTACGTGCCTCTGCTGCTCCTGGCCGTGTGTGTGAACGTTTGAAAGTCTCTCGAAGTTCCAACTTCGAAAAAAGAAGAAAAAAAAAATGTGAATGATGACGGGTTTTTTCGTGGGACGCCAAAAAAACCCCCGGAAATATGACTCCCATTCCCCCGCTAACAAGCATCCTGCCGGAGCGTGGTCGAACTCCCAAATTTCGCGCCAAAACTGGAAAGTTCACTACACTGCTGTTGTTCTCACGCCATCTCCCCTGCCCCACCTCTCTCAGCGACGCACAAGGAACCTGGCGGGCACACGGTGCGCCTCTTCCAGGTGAGTAGTGTTGGGTGGGCGGTATATTTGAGGACTTGCTACGATGGTGGTTGTACCAAACAATTCCTTGAGGCGGACGAATTGCTGACGAGACAGCCGAACGTGTGTAGCCTTGTGCTCCCGCGCGTCCATCGTAGGCTATTAACTCTCTACTGCCGTCTGGTAGCGCTCGAAGCAGTAGCGACTGATGTGGCGATGAGGATAGTCTATCTGTGTTGTCTGCGTCGTCGCCTCGAGAGGCTCTCGGGTGATAGCTCTGGAGCAATATAGGGTTGTAGGCAGAGAGGTATGGATGCACGTTGGATAGTTTATCACGGAATCTCTGTCTGCAGGGAAAATCCCGGATCCGCTCATCTATCGGTGGAGCTATGTATAGAAAACGAGCAGAGCAGGGACTCAATCCGCCCTTGCGTTGACAACCCCTTGCGGGGATGACCATATTCGATGGCTTTGACGAGAGCAACAGAAGGTGGAGAGAGAGAGAGAGAGGCAAAGCGCTCTTCTGCGACAAATACTCGACAGCAGTTGACAGGCTTCCGAGCTTTCTTTTTTCGCGCCAGAACCTGTGCTGTGTCCACCGCTCGCTTCCCTTTTAGCTTTGATGTCGAGCGAGAAACAGCAGAAGGAACGCCCCTTTGTTTTTGGCTGGGGTCTCTTGTTGCCAAGGTATCTTTAGTTTGGTGCATGGTTATGGTGGCAAGGGCTAAGGTGTCTTGGCTCTGTCTGGTGTGTTTGTGCTGTGTAGGCTCGTTGGTTGCGGAGCCAACAGCAGTCATGTCACGCGACAGAGCTGGGGGCGTCATAGTCGCTTCGGGGAACGTCTGCACACACAGAACGATCATGTCTTGGGTTCACAAACCCCGAAATTGACGTTAGGCGAGGAGGGAATGAGCCAACTGCATGCCTCTGTTTCGATAAAAACTAAGGTCAGCACCTCCGCTGTGGAGAGAAAAATAATATCCTGCTGTGCGGCCTTTCTCGGCTGTGTGAAAATGGCGGGTACGCAGTTGTATGCGCCATCATGTCTCAAATGACGTATCATATATGCCGTCCAGGGTAGATACTGCTGTAGATGGGGTGATACGTACATCGCTTTGTTTGTCATTTGTAGAAGGTGTCGGAGGGGGAAGAGGTCGGTGGGACAGGACAGTTCTCCAACATTCGCAACTGATGTATTCGTAACCCCAAATGAGTGCGGGTTCAACGGTTTGTTTGATGTCAAGCTTCACCAGCACCGAATCATGCATGGTGCCTGCCTGGCCTGCTTGGTCTTGCTACGGGCATGACTGCTTTCGACAATATCCTTGATCTGTTGCAGTCGTCGTCTAATGGCTACACAGATATCCAAAACGCTGCTACAGGTGCTGTGGGCCTATACTTCTGTAGACTGTACCCCGGGTGCACGTTGATGTGTATCCATATCCGCACAACATATTATTCGTGTGAAACGTTCGTGCTTGGCGGACGCAACAACGGCAGCAGGTGGGAACACCGGGTGGGTTGTTTCCTCTGCTCGTGTCTTGCAGCTTGCCTCCCGTTGATCCCATCCCGACATTCCTCTGCCGCCCACAAAAAGGTGCTGGCTTGAGCCTTGAACGGCCCTCCGCCACGAGGGAGAGGGGGAGCCAATATTGTGTTCAAGCTACCATGTCGGGGGGGCACGCGAACAGCCGCGATCAGGACAGGGAGGACCGCCGGTTGGCGGAGATGGACGCGATGGGGTCGGAGGTGTTCAACCTCAAGCTCGCCGTACAGGAGTACGAGGACCGACTGGCGAAGCTGTACCAGACGGAGGACCGCTCCAAGTGGCGGGGGCCAGCGACCCTTCTGGTGAGTTGGGTATATGCTCGAGGGTGTAGGTGCTGTTGTTGTTGTTGTTGTTGTTGTTGTGGTTGTTGTTGTTGTTGTTGGTGGTGGTGTTGGTGTTGTTGGCGTTGGTGCTGTCGCCGCCGTTCTAAATAGACAACCGTCAAGAGCTAGGTGTTCCCCCCCCATGGCATGGCACGCGTCGACACTGCGTTCGCGTTGTTGTTTTCGATGTCGTTAATCGATCAGACCGATCTGGAAGCCGCCGACCAGGAGGTAGACCGCTTGGAAAACACGGTCTCGAAGCTAAGGGACCAGCTTCACGGGGTAAGAGGCGGCGGCGGCAGCAGCAGCGATGGCGGTGCCGGTGCCGGTGCCGGTGGTGGTGGTGGTGGTGGTGGTGACGGCGAGTACGACTCCACGTTGTGGCCGGACACCCCACGGCATCAGGTAAGAACGATTCGGAGGCGTTTCTATACCGAGCAAGGTCAAGCAGAGCCTGACCGTTTCGTTTTTTGCTCTTGCGTCCTTAACGTAAGCGAAACATATTGAGCAAGTTCGACTGTAGTGATTGAATTTCAACCAAGGCGATGAAGGATTTTGCTTGTCGAACGAGCACGGTTATGACGTATCTATGGGTCTCGTTGGCACCCAGAGTGAGTAAGTAGCGCAGCAGCTTGAAAGACCGCTGTACGTGTCGCTACTACTGTCAACTGACCCGAGTGTTGTATACCACACGCGGTTTGGGTCTTGAGGATAACGGCTTGGGAGAGTCTAACCTCAACCCTCGCACCTTCGCTATCGCTAGGCGAGCGTAGAGGAACTCCGAGAGCAGATTGCCGGGCTCGAGGAGGACAACAGAGTCCTCGCTAGTGCGGCCGGTTGGGAGCTCTGTGGCGCATCAGAGGTGCGCACGCGGGTTCGGGAGTGGAAGCAGAAGGAGGGCAGTAAATCGACAGGCGAACGGTTGTAGTTGTTGATGTATTGCCCTTGATGCGGGCAGGCGTTCATGAGGCGCGCTCCACGAGCCTGTCGGTTTCAGGTGTGGTAAGATGTACAGCATTTCCAGTATGCTACAAGTCAGCGCTGATTTTACTTGTAGCATAGTGGACATGCTGTACGTCTAACAATAGTACAGCGGAACGTTGTAGTGCCCACTATCGTTTGAGCCACCAATGTTGGCCACTGAACTGCAACCAAGATACGCCTATTTTTCCCTCTCCGGCGTCGTTCTCCCGTCCTCTCAAATCCCTCTCTGCCGACATCGAAACCCGGCGCGTCAGGGGGAAGAGGATGACGCGTTGCTAGTGCCAACGGGGCCAAGCCAGCGGGTACAGGCCATCGAAGGGTTGAGCAACAGGATGAAGAAGCTCTCCGCGCTGCTCGACTCGACCTTGGAGAGGGAAGCTGACGCCAGGTTAGGACGGAGGAAGTCGTCGTTGCTCCCATTATCTTGGTAGATCCGGGCATCTCTTCGTCGACGCCGATGTGAAAAGAGGGGATAGTCCTCTCGGTAGACGTTGGGGGAGATTGTACCACAGTAGAGGTCCCTGTTTAGTGCCGGTCGAATAGTGCCGGTGTTGCCGGTATAGTGCCGGTGTTTTCGTCTCGCACACACTGGAATACCAAGTCGTTCTATACTTTGAATAGTGCCGGCGTTCTATACTTTGAACAGTGCCGGTCTCCGGTTTAGTGCCGGTGAATTTCGGCGCACTGTAATTCGGTCTCCAATATTTACGCATTTTTGGATGGGGAGGGTATTCGTGCGGAGGGGGGGTCGTCTACTACTGTGCCCCCTGTTGGGCCCCCACTTTTTTCAACTCCCAAATACTGTCCTAACTTGTTTTTTTTTTGCCGTTGCTGCGCGCTCGCCGGTGTCGATATGTTGTCCATTTCCTGTAATAGAGCGGCGGCAGAGGACGCCTATTCAAGGATGGAAGATGCGATCGCGAGGACAGAAGAACGTGAGTGTTTGTTGTTGTTTTTGACTTCCACGTCCAACAACCTTTTTGACCTGTACCCACCAGTGCTGTCTTCTGCCGTCGTTCTTCCATGGTCGGTGGTAGTCTAGCCGGCAAGAAGGCAATCTCCACGGCGCTAGACTATTATTGTACCCGAACAGGGAAGAGCAACTGCTTCGATGGTACGATACGGTCTCTGTGAGGATGGAAGAAGGCGGTTCGAACCCGACCTACTGCTGTTGCGCTGCCAGAACATGAAAAACGCACGACAAGCGGACAACACCAAAAACAGTTCCAAGCAAACGAGGGGGGAAAAAGAGAGCTCCTGGAAGCAACTTGTCACCCGGCCTTGTGTGTAACATTCCAGAGTCAAATCGAGAGCCCGGAGCTGTCGCCTAATCTCAACACTCTCAAAGCCTTGTGTGCAACACTCCAGAGAGAGAAAACAACGAGAGCAAGCAAGCAAGCACCAAACACGATGACCCCACCCAACCACCCCCCTTCTCACAACCAAACCACGGCAGTGGAGGTAGCCGTGTCGCTCTACAAGAAGGAGAAGGAATCCGCGCAGGGGCGCGAGAGCGCCCTCAGGACCGAGATGGAAGAAGCACGCAGCAGGGCCGCGAACAGACCGCCGCCGGCCGACAAGGAAGGGGACGGGGAGGCGGTGTCGGCGGGGGCTGGGGTGGAGAAGGCCTCGATGAGAGCCACTACGGGAACGAACACGGAAGAGGTTGGTTGCAGGGGACCGCCTTCGCTGGAAACTAAGTATTATGAGGATCAAGAACAGGGAGGGGGTACGCAGACCCTATTCCCTAACCCTAGCCCTAACCCAACTTCCGCGATTGCATGCTTTTATCCGACATGTTTGCTGAATACGAAAAACCTGCGAAGGCTACTGGTTGCAGGGAGGGGGGGGTGTACGCATGTTCATTCCTTAGCTGTTAGACCACGCGTCCTCGAGAGGAGGGAGAATTTGGGGCGGGGGGGGGCGGGGGGCGGTGTTTTGCCGTTGCCTGCGGAACAAAGACGTGTCTGGACCTTATCTGTCGCAGAATTTAAATGTTGTCTCGACACGCTAAATCCAATTGTTATGCTGCTAGAATTGTTTGAAATGGTGCGGGGGAAAGGATAGAAACATCAGGAGAGAGAGCGAGCCGTTCATTTCATGCCTCCAAACCAGACACCAAGGAAGCAAGAGTAGGGTGGCATTGTAACCTCTCAGCTGACTGTCCGCTGAAGAGATGCGCCCAATCTGTCTCATGTGTCTGCCTGGCCCTGGCTCAGGAATGGCCCGCCGTCGATGCCGCCAGCGACAAGTTGGAAGCCCTTGAGGCGGACGTGAAGCGATGGCAGGAGACCTGCGACCACGCCAACGCCCAGGTTCGTGCGGAATTGAGACCGCGCGCCCTCCTTCCTTTTGAGACACTCTTTCGGGACGTCCCGAAAAACATGTACCAACAGTAGAATTCCCCATTTTGAAACTACTTGCTGCAGATGGGTGTAGAGTTCCAAGGCCTCCCCGTCGTGTCTATTGCGGTGGTAAGAGCTGTGCATCCGCAGAAACCTCCCGCTGAGGAGTTCGTAGCGTTTATTTAACGTGACAAGACGCTAAGAATGAAGGTATCGCTCATACCACGCTGCCCCATGCGCTGGCTCTCTGTTGGTGCTAAGAAGGAGGTATCATTTGTAACACGCTGCCCCACGGACTGGCTCTCTTTTTTTCTTCTCTTTATTGTGTTTGTTGTTGTTGCCTTTAGATGTTGAAGGAAAAAAGCCTGGCGGAGGAGACCGCCCGACGGCTATCGGAGAAGGAGGCGGCGGTGCGAGAGCTGAACGCCAGAATCACGGCAATGGAGGCAGCGGCGGCGGAAGCGGAGGCCGCGGCGGCGGCAGCAGCTGCGGCTCCTTCCGCTGTTGGTGCGGGCGGTCGTTCTCCAACGGGTGTCCGACAGGTATGGTGGTAGCGCCCCGGGGATGGCCCTGTGTGCTTGCGCCTGCCTCTTTTTCTACGCTGGCTGCAATAGGCAAGCTGAGTGTTTGTACGCCGCCTTTGCGTGAGTAGTCGGTTGGCGCTTGGAGTTGAACAGAAAAAGCTTCGAAGCAGTATGTGTGTGTTCGTCGTCTGTTCTGGCGCCAGTCGACACGTTGCCCTTTGTGTGATACCTGTCCGATATAGCGTCAATCGAAAGTATTGTCTCGGTTACGGTTTATTTCCCTGAGAGAGTTGCGAAAGAGACGCTTGGTCCTTGTGGGGCAATGTCCAGCCCCAACGCAGACAGCTGAGGAGGCGTACATCTCTGACGGTGCAAGGAGTCTAACCAGACGCGACGCTCTGTAGTAAATAGCATAGACTGCACCCAACGAGGTTCATCCATCCCCCTCAAGCGCAACAACCTTCGCGTTCGGTTCAGGCAGCCATGTCCCCTTCACACCTTATAGCAGTTACCCCTACCCTCTATCCACCCCTCCTCCCGGATTTAGCGCTAAATCCGCCCGCCTTGCTCCCATATTCCGTTCGTCATGGCCAGTCCCGAAACCCCGAAGAAGACGAAACCGTCTCCAGCGACCAAGAAGGAGAGATGGAAGGAGATGGCGTTTCGTCGTACGCTCCTCCTGCTTCTGTTGCTGCCGCCGGCGCCGCCGCCGCTGCTGCGAGCAGCGACAGCAACAGCGGTTCCGTGAGGTCCGCCGCGCTGACGGACAACGACGGGACGTGGAAGGGTCGGGCACGGGCGAGCGCGGACACGGTCACCGCTGCCGACGACGCCGTCAGGAGAATCACGCCGGGGGCGGGCGCGGCAGACGACGGAGATGACGACCTTGATGTCTCGTCGCCGTCATCGTCGCGGTGTGAGGGAGACGGCCACGGCCGAGCTGATGGAGAATTGGCGGTGACGGCGGCGTCGGTGTCGGCGGCGGCGGCGGATTCACCATCAGACCTCGTGTCAGGTGAAGATGATTTCCACGACGACAAGAGGGCTGGGCAAGGGGAGAGTCGTGGTGGCACACGGCGGCCGCAGCAGCAGCAGCGGTCGCCCCGGGGGGCGGACGCGGGGTGCAAGACGAAGGAGCCTGCCGGAGGGCGAGGGGGGGTGCCGGCGGGGGAACAGCAGTTGCGGCAGAAGCAGCACGACGCCGAAACGCTCGACCTCGAGTATTTGTCTGGGTCGTCGGGAAGGAGGAGGACGAGGAGGAGAAGGAGGGAAGAAATTGCGCCCCTTGTTGGCGGCGGCGATGGTGATGGTGACACCGACGAGGACGAGCTCTCGACGGCGGAGTGCTCCGCGGAGACGGGAGTTGTCGGCGGCGGTGGCGGTGCTGGTGGCGGCGGTAACGCTGTCGGGGTTGGCTTCGACTTCTCCTCGGAGGTTCAGGAAGAAGGGGAGGAGGACGGGCGAGGACAGGAAGGGGAACAACAACCGGTCGGTGTACGTCTAGATCGATCTGACGGGCTGGACAGGAAAGACCAACGGCTTGCGTTCAGTCGAGAAGCAGCACACGCCTTGCCGCCGGTGTCGCCTGCAGCGGAGGACGACGCGGAGCAGCAGCAGCAGCAGCAGCACAATGGTTGGCAGCACACTCAAGACCAAGGAACAAGTGTCATCAGCCCGGGACAGCGCCCGGCAACAGGAGCAGCGGCAACAGCGGTAGTCTTGGGGAGCGACGAGCTCGCCGCGGCTACCCTACGTGCGGAGAGCGCCGCCCTCCGGGCCGAGGCCTCCGCGCAGCGGGCGGCCCTAGCCGCGAAGAGCGCCCGCGTCGACCGAGAGGGGGCCGAGATGTCGGCGCTGGAGGCGAACGCGGCGGTGGCGGCGATGGCGCAGGGGACGAAGTCAGCCACCGGCGCCGGCGCGGACCCCGCCGCAACGGCCGCCCCCGTTCACGGGTCGTTCGGAGGCGGAAACGTGTCGCCGCGTCCACCGGCCGGCAGAGAGTCGCCGACCGCGAGCTTGCAGCACCAGGAGCAGGAGCAGCCGCCGGCAGCAGTAGCCTCTGTGGTGGACTCTGCAGACGGCGCAGCCCGCGCCCCGGACAGTAGGCGGGCGGCGCGGCGGGCGAGGATGACCGCCCGGCTGGAGGCGCTGGCGGCGGCGACGGACGCGGAGAGGGGGGCAGGCAGGTACGGCAGCAGCCGCCGCAGCAGCTGCAGCAGCAGCAGCAGCAGCAGCAGCAGCTGCACCGGCGAGCTGCTGACCCCGTGGGACGGAGGAGGAGCGGCAGCGGCGACCGCCGGCACCACCACCGCCGCCCCGCACGTAAAGGACCACTACCACCAAAGGTCCCGCGACGGCATAATGCACCACCACCGACCGGCGAGGGAAGAGGATACGGAGGCGTCGTCCCTCGGGAGCGGGGTCACGCGGAGCTCGGAGGCGGGCTCGGGCAGGTTGCGGGCGTCCGGTCGTGCGCAAGACGTGGACTACTGGAACCGGCCGGCCACAATGGCGGCGGCGATGGCGGCGGTGGCAGCTGTCGCAAGAGGAGATGAAAGTGCGCAACGCGAACGGAGAACGGGGGGGGCGAAGCCCAAGCCTTCGGCGGCGTCGTTGTTGAACGGAGGGAGTGAGACGGGCAAGAGACTCGCTACAACAGGCGGGGGGGCTGCAAGAGGCGAAGGTATCGACATCGTGCTGAACAACGACCACGGGTCCTTTGCAGGCACTCTAACGGGGAGGAGTTCATCCGAGGCATCATTCGGTGCCCCGCCGCTGCCTCTGAGCGAAGCGGCGGCAACCGTTTCGCGGGAGGCATCACGGCGACGGCAACGGATACTCAAGCACGTGGAGGTGGGCCGCGGCGGGCAGGAACACTACCACGACGCCGCCGCCGCCGCCGTCAGGCGGTGCAACAGTCCCGCCGAGACCTCGGGACCCTCGTTCGGCGGGGTACCCGCCGACGCTTCTGCCACGGACGGCGGCGGCGCCGTTCTCGTGGACGATGGCTTCTACGGAGATTGTTTCTCTCCTCTGGAGCGGCGGTCAGCCTTGGCTATGCCCCCGAGAACGATCCCCCACCCTCGAGGGTGGGACGGCGGGGCGGTGGGTACCTCGAGGCCTAAGGCCAAGGCCACTAAGAAGAGAAAGAATCGGTCGACTGCCGCCGCCGCCGCCGCCGCCGCCG